>CM071954.1:24395000-24577500 GCA_036784905.1 Acrossocheilus fasciatus | reverse complement strand
TGAAAAGTGGATGTTTTGGAAAGTGCTAAGCCACGTTTTTGTGCCATCTAGTGGTTTAAATGAAAATAATATCAAAGGCGCCTTTTACCCCGGGGCACCTTTAGTCCCGTTGTACCCTATATATACAGTGAAGAAAATAAGTATTTGAACACCCTGCTATTTTGCAAGTTCTCCCACTTAGAAATCATGGAGGGGTCATGTCCACTGTGAGAGACATAATCTAAAAAAAAAAATCCAGAAATAACAATGCATGATTTTTTAACTATTTATTTGTATGATACAGCTGCAAATAAGTATTTGAACACCTGAGAAAATCAATGTTAATATTTGGTACAGTAGCCTTTGTTTGCAATTACAGAGGTCAAACGTTTCCTGTAGTTTTTCACCAGGTATGCATACACTGCATGAGGGATTTTGGCCCACTCCTCCACACAGATCTTCTCTAGATCAGTCAGGTTTCTGGCCTGTCGCTGAGAAACACGGAGTTTGAGCTCCCTCCAAAGATTCTCTATTGGGTTTAGGTCTGGAGACTGGCTAGGCCACGCCAGAACCTCGATATGCTTCTTACAGAGCCACTCCTTGGTTATCCTGGCTGTGTGCTTCGGGTCATTGTCATGTTGGAAGACCCAGCCTCGACCCATCTTCAATGCTCTAACTGAGGGAAGGAGATTGTTCCCCAAAATCTCGCAATACATGGCCCCGGTCATCCTCTCCTTAATACAGTGCAGTTGCCCTGTCCCATGTGCAGAAAAACACCCCCAAAGCATGATGGTACCACCCCCATGCTTCACAGTAGGGATGGTGTTCTTGGGATGGTACTCATCATTCTTCTTCCTCCAAACACATTTAGTGGAATTATGACCAAAGAGTTCTATTTTGGTCTCATCTGACCACATGACTTTCTCCCATGACTCCTCTGGATCATCCAAATGGTCATTGGCAAACTTAAGTCGGGCCTGGACATGTGCTGGTTTAAGCAGGGGAATCTTCCGTGCCATGCATGATTTCAAACCATGACGTCTTAGTGTATTACCAACAGTAACCTTGGAAACGGTGGTCCCAGCTCTTTTCAGGTCATTGACCAGCTCCTCCCGTGTAGTTCTGGGCTGATTTCTCACCTTTCTTAGGATCATTGAGACCCCACGAGGTGAGATCTTGCATGGAGCCCCAGTCCGAGGGAGATTGACAGTCATGTTTAGCTTCTTCCATTTTCTAATGATTGCTCCAACAGTGGACCTTTTTTCACCAAGCTGCTTGGCAATTTCCCCGTAGCCCTTTCCAGCCTTGTGTAGGTGTACAATTTTGTCTCTAGTGTCTTTGGACAGCTCTTTGGTCTTGGCCATGTTAGTAGTTGGATTCTTACTGATTGTATGGGGTGGACAGGTGTCTTTATGCAGCTAACGACCTCAAACAGGTGCATCTAATTTAGGATAATAAATGGAGTGGAGGTGGACATTTTAAAGGCAGACTAACAGGTCTTTGAGGGTCAGAATTCTAGCTGATAGACAGGTGTTCAAATACTTATTTGCAGCTGTATCATACAAATAAATAGTTAAAAAATCATACATTGTGATTTCTGTTTTTTTTTTTTTTAGATTATGTCTCTCACAGTGGACATGCACCTACGATGACAATTTCAGACCCCTCCATGATTTCTAAGTGGGAGAACTTGCAAAATAGCAGGGTGTTCAAATACTTATTTTCCTCACTGTATATATATATATATATATATATATATATATATAGTACATTAATATTATACTTGTATATTAATATTATACTATATATTATATCATATCTTATTTCCGGGTCCAATACATGGCTGGTTTTCCTCATTGACTGAATTGCTGTGCAGTTGCATTATGGAGAGATTCATGTTTTGAATAAAAACATTTTGAATAGCCTACAGAAATATGAAATGAGTGACAACATGAAGCAATTGGATACTTGAATTATGAAGGTTACATCGCCAGCAGGTGGCGGCAAGTCTTTGTGTTGATGAATGAGTCATAGAGTCATCAATTCAAGGGATTTGTTCAAAAATGCTGATTTGTTCAGGAGCAAAGCAAATGGGTCATTGAACCACTCACTCAAACAATTCATTCAAAGACTCGGATTCATTCAAGAATGAAACGCCTGTGTTTTATGTCAAATAAAACAGACTGTTTTGTGTCTAAAATGAAATCAATTTATACTCATTATTAATGAAACTACTGTCTAAAATAAAAGTTATGACTGCTGGATATACTGAAATCAATACTGCTCTGCGCTTCACTGTAATGTAAATGCATTCGCCCCGTGTTCGTCATGCAGCTTTGCCTCACAGATTTTGATAACTGGACAGCTAAATAAAATGTGCGGTGCACCAAATAAATAGACTAAAAGGGTAAAGTGGCTGCAGATCTGAGGTACATGCATGTTTCTGCAATAAGCACCCAATAATTGCCATAGAGGATCTATGCCTACACAGAAGTAAACACTGTCTGGTTGTTTGATGAGAGAGAGATGAAATGCAGGAGTTGCAATACACGCTTTAACAGCAGAGGACTCTTATTCTGTTGCACATTTAAGGATGAAAGAACCTCAGATACTTTGATCTCCTGCGAAACAGACAATACAAACATGCACGGGCATCTTTGAGACACCCCACAGAGTGAAGGTGCAGGAAACTTCCTTCCCTTCTGTCCATTTGTTTCTTCTTAAATCCCTTCACCCATCCTTCCTACTACTCAGTCTGCTCAGAATGGTCAATAGTAGAATATAATGTTCTACGTGAATGCAAGTGATATTTACAGTCATGTTTGGTATCATTTGAATTGTCTCAGGGCGTCTGGTACAACGGTCTCATTCTTACAAGAAGTAAACTAAAAGGTAATACAGATCCTAAGAGTTTAGAGATATTTTGCATACTGTCAGTTTCCAGTGGTTTCCATGCAAAATCACTTTTTGTCCCAAAAGGTGTTAACTTGGTCAATGCAAATTCCAATTGTTAGCTCCTGCCTCCATCTCGGGGGATGTTGGTCTTGGTCTGGGGTACTTAAGGAAATGTTGCAAAGGGATCAGGGCCTTCTGTAGCCGGAATGAGCCTGTAGGATGAAGTGTTCACACACTTCATACTATGTATTTTTCTCAAGTCAGGTATGCTTACTCTTAGATTCATCTTTGAGATTTTGAATGATTCGGCATATTTCATAGTGCTACCCATAACCTCTGGTCATTGTCTAACCTTTATTCAATTTGTTATATAGTTAGATTGACTATAGGGGGTTAGATAAAAACACTATTGAAGTATCATAGTGCTAGCCATAACCTCTGATTATTGTTTGAGCTTTAACTAAGTTGTTACATGGGTGACTGTAGGGGGCTAAACAGAACCACTATTTAAATAATGGTAAGCATGGGCGACCTATTATTATATGAACGAGTAAATATAAAGTAAAGAATTAACTAGAATAATCAAATATCAGAAGAATAATAGGAATAATCAGGGACAGACAAACGACCAATTTGCCTTTCAACCTAAGTTCGAGGTCATAAATGGAGTCAGATTAGACCGAACACGCAGGAAACCTTCATCCACGATTGGATACCGTCCTTGGACCAAATTCGTGGACCTTACACACAAAACTGAAGACAACATGATGACGGCATCGTTTCATTTTTGCTTGACCAGTCAGTGAAAAGGGGCATTTAATTCCCTCCCTCACGTGGAAATCGAACATTCAAGCTGTTTATCCATTTTCTACCCCTGAATGTAAAAAGGAAAAATTAAGGCAAATTTTTGTCTTTTCATGTTTTTGATAAAACTAAATATGAAAATGGTGCCGTTTTCTCATGTTTCTGTTTTCAATATTAAATCAAAAAACGATTGAACACAACATACACGGACCACAATAACACTTGGATTTGTGTTGTCAGACAAAGTAGCATTGAAACATACACGACTAAGATATTCAATAGGCTCTGCTCCTTTTTTTTATCATCAATTCTTCACCTTCTACTTCTTGTCAGGATACTCTCAAAGGAACACTTATGCAACTTGAGGAGGATGAGAGGGCCTTCAAATCTTGTATTTGACAGTGGGGGGCCTTTGAATCAAAAAGGGTTGAGAACTATGGCCTGCAGGAATGAATTGGAACACCTTACAAACGTGAGGCCAATAACCAATCTCTCTATGTGATGAAGGCAAAGGAGATGGGTATTGACTTGGAAGGTCTCAGCCGACCCACACTTGATCGATTAGCAGTGCAATCAGTGCTCAGTTTTATGTTCCTTACTGTGCACAACTCCTCAAAACCCTCCAGAAACCTTCACCTTACACTTACTGAAGAAAAAAAAAAAAGCACAGCAATGTCTGGACTCTCTCACCCTCCTTAAGTTCTATAAGTGTTCCACTGAGAGTATCCTGACATGCATCACCGCCTGTTGATAGAGCTGCACTGGTTCTGTCTGACCACACAACTCTGCAATGTGTGGTGGAGACTGCCAAACTCCATCACTTTACTAACAACCATTCAACAAGCAGTGTCAGGAGAGCGTACCCCATCATCACGAAAACCTTCTGGAAGATGCAGCCTGTCAGAAAACTGAATTCCAGATAGCACTTTAATATCTCACCATAACATATGATGGAATGTTTGCAATTGTTGCACATAGATGTCTGCACTTGTCTCTGCATTTTAAGAGCTGAATGACAATAAAAGCTATAACACTGAACCTCAAAGAGTTGCTAATGTGCGTAATACCACAGACACAGGCAACATATTTTATGGTGGACTTCTGTGGCTTTCACTGGAATTCCAAATGTGTGAAATAAATAAATAGTACTCACTAAAAATAGTTGGGTTAAAAATAACCCAACAGATAACCCAATGGTGGGTTACTATAGCACCTACCTAATGTTGGGTTATTTTAACCCAATGGATTGGGTAATAAGTTTTACCCAATGCATTGGGTTATAAAATAACAAATTTGTTGGGTTATTTGGCCCAATTTTTTTTTTTAAATGTTTTAACCATCCTGGTATTATTATTATTATTATCATCATCATCATTATTATCATCATTATTGCTATGTAAATAAATAATAATGTACAGGATACAATTATATGGAAAATGCTTTATTTCCATTACATTAAAAGTTGCAAATACTTCTATTAAATTAAATGACTGGTTGAAATTGTGTTATTATTTTAACATTAGGTTTATCACATTAGGTTATATGCAATTGTTTCAGTTTACAAACAAACAAACAGAACAAAGCTAGTACAGACAATGGAATTACAGCTGCAACAGGTTTGGGATACTCAATGTTCAAAATGTAAAATAATTTAAAGCATGTATCAACTGCTTGTAAGAAAGACGGCCTTGCTTCAGTGCCATTTCTCCCACAATAATGAAGGCTTGATTATGAAGGCCTCCTCCAAATACAGAATGAAATTTGTTCCGACCTTTAAACAGAAATTTAAAATGGTAAATATGCACACATACAATGGATCAAATAATACCCAAAAATGTATTGTCATAAATGATGCACTTACCCACTTTGTATGCCAATGAAGGAGGATATCTGGCAGGGTTTTACTGCAACTTTAATGCAATCTCCAAGACCAACTTATATAGAAAAAAAACAGTGGGTTAATCTCCAAACAAGAATGGGGAAAGGGGGGGGGGGGTCTTTTCTAAGCCATGGTAGCAGTTTTTCATTTGATTTCTTACTGTTGTAATAATGGATTAATGTCCGTTATATATCAATTTGATTAGCCGAGTGTTACAAGAGTTGTGTTTGTATCATTGTAGACAGGTGTGTGAATTTTTGAACTCTTTCTGCATGTTACATTGTTAAGCTAGTGGGTGGTAATGTGAGTGTATCAATGACATACTGAATGAAATTTAAGTTATGTAAAAGCTATATCACACTCGTAATCGTGCTGTTAGACTCTATATCAGCAGGCTGTGGTTATCTGTGGCCTCATACATGATCTAGAGTCTAATGCCAAATTCACTACAAAGATGGCACAAAAGCACTTCTGAAAGTGGCATTTGTGTGTCTTTACAATACTGTTTAATGCCTCTCAGAAGGGCATAAATGCATTTACAGAATTACAAGTGCATACTCAGATTCTGAAACGGGTCAGAGCTGGGATTTAGTTTACCTTTTATGCTGCATTGCATCTATACAGAGAATTTTGAGCTGGCACAGGCAGCCTTAAAGGAGAAGTCCACTTCCAGAATACAAATTAAGTACTAAGAAATTACGTTTATTTAGGAAAACAATCCAGGATTTTTCTCCATATTGTGGACTTCTATGGTGGCCAACAGATTGAAGGTCCAAATTGCAGTTTGAATGCAGTTTCAAAGAGCTATACACAATCCCAGCCGAACAATAAGAGTCATTTTTCTTAAAAAAAAAACAAAAAACATTTATCTACTTTTTAACCACAAATGCTCGTCTTACACTAGCTCTGTGATGCGCATGTGTGTCTTCATGCATTACGTGATCATGATGAAAAAAGGTCACGTGTGGTTAGCTCTTCATGTGTGTACTCCGGTTCAAAAAGTTAGGCTAGGGCGAAAAACTCCATCTCATTTTCTCCTCCAACTTCAAAATCGTCCAACATTGTTGTTTTACCTTTTTTGTAAAGGGCATTTGATTTTCTTTGCACGTTCACTTTGTAAACACTGGGTCGGTACTTCCACCAATGTCATGCATGTGTGATTATATAATGTGTGAGGTTGAGCTAGTTCAAGACGAGCATTTGTGGTTAAAAAGTATATAAATGTTTATTGTTTTAAGAAAATGACTGATCAATACCCTTATTCCTTGGCTGGGATCATGTAGAGCCCTTTGAAGCTGCACTTAAACTGTAGTGTGGACCTTCAAACCATTGGCCACCATCGGGGTGAGTAAATTATCAGGAAATTTTTATTCTGTAAGTAACCTTCTGTAAGTAAAACACTTTCACAGTATTCTTGCTTGTGTGACATTGCTCAAAGGAATAGTTCACCCAAAAATGAAACTTTTGTCATTATTTACTCAACCTGAAGTTGTTCCAAACCTGTATGAGTTTCTGTCTTCTGTTGAACACAAAAGACTTTGTAGAATGTGTTTTTATTAATACTATGAAAGTAAAATATATTTTGTGTTCAGCACAAAAATGAAACTCAGAGAGATGTGGAATAACATGAGGACGAATAAATGAGAACAAAAGTTGTATTTTTGGGTGAAATAACCCTTTAACTGTGTGTTGGTGTGCTTGTCAGTACATAATGTAAAATATTACAAACTGGCATGAAATACAGAGCAGGGTTTTCTCACCAAAAGAAATATCCGGAAGATCCAACCAAGGCTTTCTTCATCTCTTCATGCCCTTTAGAGCTCAAAGTCTATCTATCCCTGACATGTGGGTATAATATATATATATACCTTAGTCCAGAGTAATCTAAAATTAACAAAGAAATGGAACAGTTAAAATCAAACATTATCATAAGATGACTACATTTCCTACTTCAGTGTTCAAAATATAATTAAAATCTCACTTGTTATTATCTATCAATTGAAAAACAGAGACATGCATTTTTTATGGTTTTGTGGGTTCCATATATTATTCTAATTAACTAACTGGTTTTAATACAGTACACCAAAAATCACACTATGAAAAATATTAAACATAAATCATTCCAAATGGCAAACAGATTAAAACAGTACTACATTATTACAAGGTTATGACTTCACACAAACACATTACAAAAATAAATATGAGAACATGATAAATAAAACAAATAAACTACTTAACAAATATTTTAAACAAGTTCTAGTGTACAGTCATATTTTCATTTTCACAAACTGTTACATGCAGTGCATATATAATACAAACTTTTTAACTGTGATTTATATTATTTGTGTATTAATTATTTGTGCTTTTGCAAATTCATCTTTAATTAGCCTTATTATTTTGCATTTAAGCCTCTTTTTGAGCATAAAATGTAATTACATTCTGAAAAAAAGTTGCATGTAATAGTTGCATGTCCAATTATTTAGTTGTATTTTCATTTATCCACATCAGAGTGCACTTTCATCCAAGTGGTATAGTTAAGACGTATGGGGTTTTGACAGTGGAAATTTCAGTAACGTTTAAAATTGTGTGAAATCCAGCACCCTGTTCAGACCCTAATATAGTACATACAATCAGTATTAACTTAATTTAACATGAACAGTTTGTATGTGACCATACCTTGAAACCGATAACGGTATCTTTTGATAATTGATGATAACAATGCACCACTCTCTTCCATGTTCAGTTCTTCGTGGCTGAAGAAGCGGCGCGTGTAATCAGTGTAGCTCGCAGCGCCCTCTGTTGGTGAAAATAATCACTACATGATTGCTCTGGTAACCAGCAACTTAGAGATAATAAAATGCTTAATTTCTGCGTGTTTCGTAGTGTTTTAACTTTACACTGTAGTTTCCTGGGAAAGGACATTAAATTTGAATAAGGCGACATACCTTCACTCAGAGTGGACGCGACACGACACCACGAAAGCCCCGCTGGTCTTCAAGGTGAGCGCTTCTGCCTAATATCTGAAATGTATGTAAAAAAAAAAAAAATCCCCCAAAATTGTCGAGACGAACAGAACAAGTAAGGAAACCGTTTTTTATACGTTTGAAATCGATCTGCTACAAGCGCTCGTGTCGTTAGTCAAGAGTGCAGAAAAAATGGATTAAAGTTTCAGTCTACAGGGGAGATGTAAACATACTCGTAGGAAAAACATAAATATTATTGTGTCAGGGCACTTTGTAAAGAAAAACATTACGCACACATATTAATTTACCACTGTATCATCTGTCGCAGCTGCACCAATCGACCGACCGTTGGAATTTAAAATTTAACCCAACTGGTTGCGTTGTTGTTGAAATAACCCAATAAACATAGGAATAACCCAACAAAGCGACCCAACATGTTTAACCCAGATATTGGGTACATTAAATAACCCAACGTTTTTTAGAGTGTAATACATATACTATATAACTATTTTAGCATTTTTTCATTTCCTTATGTTCAATCAACCCTTTAGTATAAATTATATATATATATATATATATATATATATATATATATATATATATATATATATATATATATATATATATATATACACACACACACACACACACACACACACACACACACACACACACTAAACAATGCATATCGATTTCTTCTTCTTTTTTAATCTTATCTTTTTTTATATTTTATTTGAACGATCTCTATATTAATAACAGTCTGAGTAATCAATCCTTGGAAAGGGGTTGTAATACAATTCACATCTAAACTCTCTATAAGTTTTACATTGGGTTATCTTCACTAATATACTATTATTATTATTATTATTATTATTTGCATTTACATTTGGTCATTTAGCAGATGCTTTTATTCAAATATTTTATCCAAATGAGGACAATGGAATAAATTATTATTATTATTATTATTATTATTATTATTATTATTATTATTACAGCACCGTTACAGATGCAATGAAGAGGATTTTTAATCTTCCCCTGCGTTGCGTTGACGTGTGTATTACGTCACGATGTCGGAAGTGAATCCGAACAAGTGGAAGGCGCTGAAACCAGAAGATAAAATGAAAACATGATCACGAAGCCGACGATCAAAAGAGAGAAACTGCGGTTTTCTATTTCGTAAAGAGACAGGTATTTGGTCGCTGTTGTCAGCATATTTCGACTTTCTAATGCCTGTATTTGATGTGCATTTAATGCAATCGATTCATGAAATGATGCATGGCCCTTCAACAAGCAAGCTGTTGCAGTATTTGCATAACTCTAGTGATATTCTGTTTAGTAAACTAACATAATCGTGCGGGGCAAATGCATGCAATTATGCAGTCTTTGTGATAATAACAGTCTAAACTGGACTGGTGCTCTGCTGATCCGCGGCATATACATCTGCATCCGTGTTATGTAATAAGGTATTACTTGAAAGGTGTTTTACATTTTATGAAGGTCAGCCGGAAACACATAAGCAGTAGTTTTGGCAATAAAAATCACATCTTTTAAAAAATAAACCTTACAAAAGTACACTGTAAGTGATAGTTACATGGTAAAGTGATGTCGAAAGTGAAGAAAAGAAAGATGCCCTGCTAATTACAGAGTATCAATAATTTACCATGGTATTACCATGGCATGTTTGTGTTTAAAGAAGAAGAAGAAAGTAATTTAGTTGCTTAGTGACTGCCTAAAATGCTTATGAAGTAACTTTAATAATTATTTTTCTGTCAACTAATATAATGCTATATCAGCAAATGATCTCAAAATCAGATAACTAAGATGTTGATTGGTTTTCTTCCTGTGTCAATTTCAAAATATGTTGACAGCCCGTTTAATAATAAACAGTAATCAAATGTAGTCGGTCATGAGTAAATAGCTATGTGAAAGAAGTTATTTATTTTAGCAGTTTGCAATTGAAAAGCCTATATTGGTTGTAACTAATAATAGCATATAAGTGTTAGTTGCACACTACAAGACTCAAGCTTTTAAGTTTTCAGTTGACAAATAAATAAATAAATAACCATCAGATAATGTTCTCTCTATTAGTTTTACCTCGCTGTAGCATTGTTATTTTACGCTTGTAAAAATAAAATCTAAAAGCAACATTTCTCGAATGTTATAGCTATGTTACATTATGGGAACATTCTGTTTTTTTCCTTTGGAATCACCCGTTGTGTTCTTTTCCCAAACTTTGTATTGTTCAAGTTCAGTAGAGTGGCCCAGCTGACCTGACTAACAAAGCAACAAAGGCACTAGTCACAAGAAGTGCTCTCAATACATATACATTTCTTACGTAACATATCTATGTAACTTAAATCCTGTCTTTGTGTAGTCTGGTTTTGTACTTCAGTATTGTCATGTCTTGCCTTTATTATTTATATGCCTTTATCATTATTATGCTCCTGTCTTTTTTTTTTTTTTTTTTTTGTTAACCTCTGATCTATTAGAAGAGCATTTACTCCTATTGGGGTGTTTTTGCTGTGCAGGCACTGTGAGTGTTGTTTGCTTATAATGAACATAATTCTGTAAAGCCAAATATTCTTGGTTGTTAGTGGTTGCCATGTAAAGGTAATGAAGGCACAGTGTTTCAGAGGAGGAGATGAGCTGTTTATTTCTGTAGAGATGATGAGTACATTAAAAAGCCATTGTGAAGTTCACACAGACACAAAAAAAGTTAATATAATATATATATATATATATATATATATATATATATATATATATATATATATATATATATATATATATATATATATATATATATATATATTAAAATACAAAATAATAATAATATCTATTGTAATTGTTCAAACATTAATAATGTTCTGTACACATAAATTCATATTCAAATTTTAAAATAAGTGATTTTATTGTTTTTTCATCTTGATGAATTGGCCGTAGTCTTAAAAAAAAATGTCATGTGGTGCAACCATGATTTATATTAAAATTAAATCAATTCTTTAACATGCTTAACATTTTTTAAAAATGTTCTCAGTAATTAAAGTGCTTAGAAACAAAGTATTTGCATTTAATTGAGTTTTTTGTAAATAATAACCTCTTATTTTTGTTCTATAATTTCAGAGTTGCCTTCTTAAATGTAGTTAACAGACTTATTTTTCCTGTAAATTGCATAAAACTGATAAAAATGTTTTAAAAATACCCTTCACTTAAGCATACTGTAGCAGTGATTTATATTTCAACCACATAAATGTGTTATTTTATTTTTAATTTATTACATTTATTGCTATTATTGGTCACACCACATGACGAGTGGTCGCTCCAAATGACCCAAAGACCCTATATCATTAAAAATCTATTTAACGAGACGTGTGAAAAGTGCAGCACGTGGCATTAACTGCGGGCATTTCTTTAGCCCCACTTATTGTTGTACTTTGCCCAATATTGGCTGCTCAATTGACCCTTCACGGGGAGTTTGATTAACAGGCGATCTGACATATTATAACGCTGAATCCGTCATTTTTGTAGATTTGAGTAGATTAACGTTGGTGGACTAGAACTTGAAAAATGGTGTGTATTGACATCTTTTCACGGTTGAAACAAGATACCTTCTGATGTTCATTCATTTTTATTTTGTGCTACAACTAGTAAAGATGAAGAGATGATTGGTTCATGTGGTTCTTGAACTTATGGAACTGTCACAACACATTAAAGAGCCACAAAACAGTATTTGTTGTTTGAATTTCTTTAAAGAAATTACAGAATTTGAACACTGAGACTTTGTTTCATACCAAAAGTAACCAGCTCTGTCTTGTATGTCGGTGCATTGTCAGTGTCCTCTTTGCTCCGTGATGTATTTTTCACAGCGTGAGAACATGATGCGTGTCATAAAAGTGCCATGGTTTGTCGGACATAGCAACAGTAACTAAGGGGGGTGGGTCTTTGCGAAGGGTCAATTTAGAGTAGTGGGAGGACAACATGAACATCTTTCTTATAGTAGAAAATTACATCTGGAGTTTGTGCTAGACTGCAGGGTCAGAATTAACATGCTGCCTATAGTGAGCATTTATTTTACTTTGCTTGGCAGTGTAATCTGGTAGAATAGATTAAAATATTTATTAATAAATAAATAATAAATTACCAATAAATGCATAATTACCAAACTAAAATTACATGCTCTGATTTTTTTCATTTTTCTCATATTGTACAAATATTAAACATAAACCATCTGAAATGACCCACATTGCATACAGATCTATTTCAAATGTAGTCCATATGTATATAAACCATAAATTAAATATAAAAGCACAAAAAGTGCCAATCTGGGACATATATCTACAATGGAAAACACTCTGCAGTGGTCGCACCACATGATATTTTCAATTCAGTCAAAATTTACAAGCACAGAATTGGTCACCTAAACAAAACAAGCTAGCTTCTCACAAAAGGTCACTATGGAATTTATAATGAAAATAAATACTTGCAGAAATAACTTAATATTCATTGTTTTTTTTTTGTTTGTTTTTTTGAGGTCATACCACATGATATCCAAATGTGGTAACTACATATCAGCCATTAAAAAAATATAGATTTTTTTTTTTTAAATTTGAAAGAAACTTACAAATCTGCTTGATGCTTCCATGGGTGCTTAGCAACTTGGTATATGATGCAAAGTCCTATCTTTGAATGAATTTCAACATAAAAGTCCCAAAATGGTAGTTTCTTGATGGTCACACCACATAATATTTCATAAAATGGAAATCGTCGGACAAAGTTTGTTTGTATATTATGATGGAAATATAAATACAAATGCTTTGCAGTTTTATACAGGATTACAAAACACTTTGGAAATCATACCAAATAGTGCAGAAAATTAATCTGAATAAATTTAGGGTAATTTCAAAGATGTTTACAAAAAAAAAAAGTTATGGCCAGACGGTCGCACCACATGATATTTTGACACTTTGAATAACAGAAAAAATACAAATAACTAATGTTTTTTGAAAAGTTAAAGTGAGTTCATACATGGGAGAGGTCCTTTATATATTTGGCATCTTTTTTATGCAATTTTTAACTGAAAAAATGCAATCGGACAGAAAATTTAGGCATCAAGTCATTGACCCATATATATATATATATATATATATATATATTCTTTCAATGGATGTATTGTGAAGTAAAGGCTTCAAAGAAAATAAACATTAATTATGCTTATGTATATTTTAATACATTTTTGAATGTAAAATAATGTAGCAGAAATGAAATACATGGCTCTTCTCCTTTGTGTATCATCATTATCTTTGTGCAGTAATCTGTAAAGCACAAGCATATTTGACGTAATGCAAATGAACATAGATCATGTTTGTGCATTCAGAATGCATGATATCTCCCTACAGGTGGGAGTCTTGGTTCATTTTGATTTAAATGTGTTCTGTTTGCGTTCACATATTGCGAATCTATATTCATGCAAACCACTCTCTCTCAACACCCTAATTTCTTTCTTTTTTTTGTGCAACATGTTGGTGCATAATAAAAGTTGCACATTTCTGAATTTATGTTCTATTGTGGATAATTCAGCCAAAAAAAAAACAAATAAAAAAAAAACAATCTGTCATCATTTACACACCCTCATCCCACACCTGTATAACTTCCTTTCCTCTGTGGAACACAAAAGTAGATATTTTAAAAGTCAGTGGTGTCGGAATAAAATTTTACCCCATTGACTATCATGGTATGGACAAAAAAGGGAAAAAGAAAAATACTTTTCACAACACAAAAGAAAGTCAAAGAACATGAGGTTGAATAAATGATCACAGAATTTTCATTTCTGAACTTTCAATTTATGTTGTTTTTATATGCTGCCACAGTCAAGATTCTTTCTGTGGCTATTGAAAAAGTGTGTTACAGATGCATCCTTTCTTCTGTAGAACACAAAGTCAGATATTTTGAAAGTCATTCATGAAATCCATTGACTTTCATGTATGTTAAAAATTCCACAACATTTTCTTCCACAAAATAAACTTATTTGTTTTGGAACAACAATAAGTGGTGACAGAATTGCAATTTTTTAAGTTAAATTTAGCTTGTGAATATATGGCAGTCAAGCTTCTTTGTTTTTTAGAGGTTTTTTTCTTCTGTTGAGCTTAAATTTTGAACTCAAAACAAATTAAAAACTCATAGCAAACTAATGATTTTTTAAATGCACATGTATCAGTGAACCAGCCAACTTATACTTACTGTGCCACCTGCAAAGCTCATTCAAATCACTCAGTCACATGGGTGTGTTTTAGTACACTGACAGGCTGAAAGTCCACAATGACTTGTGTAAGTTGCTTTTGAAACACATAATATACTTCACATTTTTATGAATACAAACATACATTATAGTGACTGACTTTTGGACCTCACTGATCCGTAATGAAACCGTTGACCATTCTATCTCTTAGTTAGTAGATAATCTAAGAACATTTATCTCACACAAAGAGAGAGTAACCCTTTCAGTAGGGTGTGTTTCATGAATGGTGTTCCATGGAAAGTGGCCAGTGACGGCAGGGTTTAAACCAGACAGCACAGAGATACAGAATTTAAAGAGTTTTCCTTGGCTGAGGTTTGTTTTAGGTCATTAGTAAAAGAAGAAACTACCAAAATGGCAGTTATTGAGCAAATGCAAAACAGACGGTCAGACTACCGTAATGGTGAGTGTTGAGTGTTCCTTGTTCTTTGTGTTTTCCTTTTTCTGGGTGGAGAATAAGGGGTGTTTTATTACACCCAAAGCTGTGTGTGTGAGATATTTTAAGCAGCTTTGTAATTCAGTGTGCTGTGGCCCAGAATGAGGCTGTGGCTAATGATGTCTGTAAATTGAGATCGCGTGCTCAGCAGCATTATTAATAACTCGGCCTGTCAATTTTCATTTTAATGGAGTTAATTATAAATGTTTACTAATCAAATTGATCTCTGTTAATTACTTATATCAACATTTGTCAAAAAATCACACTAATGAAGACAGTGTTGGACATCACATAATTGTCCATGGACAAGCAATACCCCATTCACACTGGCAGAGCATCACAGTAGCAAAACCCAGAAATGAAAACTTATCATCAATCACCAATCATGCTGTTTTGAACCCGTCTGATGTTATTTTTGCTTATGCCATATATCATAAATTGTAATTTGATACATTTGCCATGCCATATTGTTTCTTCTTAGACATACAGGCAGAAAAAAGACTTGGGTATGATCTTCACAACAGCCAACTCTGAGCGAAACTCTCTTTCTCAATCTCCTTAAGTAGCCTGGATGGATGGATGGATAGATTGATCATTTTAGGCATAATTTTACCTTAGTGCGACATTTCAGAGCTTATCAATGCCTTTTAAGGAAAAACAAAACAAACAAACAAACAAAAAAATTAGGTGTGACTTGATTTTATCCATTTGTTGTCAATTGGGTTGTGAAAAGTGAGAATTGCATACCAGAATGGAGGCAGATCTGAATGCAGCACAGCCTTGCATAGTCCATAATTCATGACTTTTTTATACACTACATTGATCAAAATGTCAAAATGCTTATATAAAGCATTAATGAAGACTAGAGTAATGACCACTGAATACATTACAGAATAAATTAAGTTTTAAAATAGTTGAATAGAAAACTGTTTTAAATAGTAATATTTGACGATAATAAATAATAATGAATACTATGCTACGATCAAATAAATGCAGCCTTAAGAAACTTATTTCATGTAACAAATCTTACTGACCACAAACTTATATTCATGATTCATTTGTTCATAGCATGCATTAATGTCACTGCATTGTTTTAATTAATTAATTCATTTGTTTGTTTGTTTATTTTTCCCTGTCTACACTGAAATCTTATTTCGTTTATTGTTCATTTTTTGTTTAAAGCCTTTTTCCACAGATGTGAATATTAATGATTTTGTTGAATATTTTTGTGTTTAGGTGGTGGGAGGGAAATGACCAAGGAGGATGTGCTGAGGGAGTCTTCAGAGGGAGACTCTGTCCTGGGACGGTACAACATTATTTCCCGTAACTCTGAGAGACCGGTGATCCATCAGGTGGCATCAGCGCCCATGCCTTCAGACTGCGGTGAGTGTGTGGGTCTGCACACGTGAATCACTCATCGAGTTTCACATGAAATGTCGTTTCGCTTTCAGTTTGACGTTAAGCCCCCGTGAAAATGTTCTCGTGCAAGCTTTTAAGTAGGTCACACCAAAAATGCTGACGCTCTGGTTATTTATCTCATCAAATTCTGTCTGCGGCTGTACAGCGATGGGTTTATTTTTTTCCGTTCAGGGGGCGGCCTGGCCAATAAACAAACAACTTATTTAGCTGTTTTCTGAACTGTAGCTTTATTTATGAAGTAAAGTTTAGACCCTAAATTGTGGACTTTGCTTAAGCTGCTGTAAAAGTGAAGTATTGACAAGGTCACAGAAATTCTTTTCCAATTTTCTGCCTGTCAGCACTGATACATCATTCCCTCTCTGTACTCGCTTCTCATTCACTCTCACACTTCACTTTAATTCACTTCAAACTGAGCTGTTTAACTGAATTTGAGGGATCGGGCTCTGGCATGCTCAGCATGGATAAATCAAAAAGAATAGTTTTTGAAATGATAATTTAAATTGACTTTTTTTGTTTCTGAGGTTCATTTTAAGATCTTGAAGATCTGACTGTTCTGTTTTGCAGAGTTCTCTTTCTTTGACCCAAATGATCCTCTGTGTCAGGAGGTTCTGCTGGATCCGGGGACGACTGTTCCCGAGCTCTTCGCTGTTCTAAGACAGTGGGTTCCCCAAGTTCAGCGGAATATTAATGTCATTGGCAACGAGGTCTGAGTTATTCCGAGTCTCAATCTCATGGTCTTAAATGTAATGATGCACATTTGAATGAAACCGAATACACATTTACTTTCTAAACTATTTATTTTTTTATTTTTTTTATCAGCTGGCATACAATAAAAAGGATGACCAAAGTCATATATAAAAACATTTTGGTTACTTAAAATAAGTATTAACTGAAACATGAAAACAAACAAACAAACTTGAACTAATTTGATTTCAGCTAGTTGCCAACATTTCTTTTCATTCTATGTGATGTGGTGAGGGAGGCTTTTTACCTCTCAACTGGGTTAATACTGGTTCAAAACAATCACTTAAGTAAAGTTTTTTTTTTTTTTTACTGAAAGTAAAATAAAGATTCTTACCATGCATGAACAGGATATACAACTTTTGAGTAGCACTAAATTATGTTTTATGTGATTAGTATAATATTTTAAATAAAATTGTTATAAATATGGTGATTTTCTAAAGTATAAGGTGGACACTCAGCTTAAATTATTTCCACCATCTATCCATTTCATTTCAGCTAACGGAGAAGTTAGCTGGTTATTTATTTTCATGTCAATTATTGTGACATTTTTTGCACCAACAAAAGGGGGCACTTTATACACCAAATACTATAAAATATATTTGGTAATTTGAATTATTCTAATTTGCTACAAAATGTCCTAAAAATAAATAAATAAAAATAAAATAAATATGCCAAGGATCACATTGAGGATTTTGTTGAGTTTTCAAGAGCATAATGTAATGTGGTTGTTTAGAAAAGTGCTGCGGTGAGCTTTTGGGACATCTAGTGGTTTAAAAGAAAATTAAATCAAATGCACCTGTTCTACTGGTGGTCCTTTAGCCTAATTGTATCCTATTCTGATAAGTGTAAAAAATCATAGCACATACAAAATGGATCAATTATTATATATTTTTTTTCTATAGCTTTTTTCTTTTCGTATAAGCAGCATCCTAAGTTTTTAACAGAACCAAGAGATTTGGGCTGTGGTAACACTCAGAAGACCCTAGCAACCCTGTAGCAATGTTAATTAACACAAGAACCATTCACAATTTCTTCAGAAGATGTAAAAATCTAATTGGTATATTTATTTTTCCTGAAAAATGTTCAGAGGAAAGGAATTTAATTACATTTTGATGAAAAATTGTGATGAAAAACTTTTTTTTTCTTCAGAATAAAACAAAACAAAAAACATGCACTGATGAATAGTGCACGACAAGGCCAGGGACATTTAACATCTAAACAGAGTCAATTTTAATTTCATGTTTTCTTGCAGCTGTCATAAAACATACCCACACACTCCCCCACTCTGAGTGTCAGGCTCTGTTGACTGAAATATTATCTTTGCAGATAGTGTGTGTGTGTCTCTGTCAGCGTGAAATCTTTAGCTTGATGTCCTTGCTGTATGTATTCAAATGAGTTTTTCTTTGTTCTGTAGATTCTGAAAAGAGGCTGTGGTGTCAATGACAGAGATGGTCTCACTGACATGACTTTGCTGCACTACTGCTGCAAGGCAGGAGCTCCAGGAATAGGTGTGCATGTATTTATTTAAAGAAAAAAAAAGTTTTTAATTAACATATCTTTGTGATAGTTTACTTTAGTAGAAATCTGAAGGACAGATCACTGATCCAGCACAGCGCAAGAACCGATATGACAGTCACATCTGATTGCAGGTGATGCTGAGAGTGCTGCCAGTTTTGCCCGTCAGCTGTTGTCACTGGGAGCCGAGCCGTCCTTACGCAGCCGCTGGACGAACATGAACGCTCTCCACTACGCCGCATATTTCGACGTCCCTCCTCTCATCTGTGTGGTTCTGCAGGCGTCACAGCCAGGAGGTGAGGAGAGATAATGGAATGACAGTGGGAATCAAAATTGCAGTTTGAATCTCATGGCAAACTCAAGTGCTTGCGTGATGGTGTCTGTTGGGTTTCAGAGGTGGATGCGACCTGCAGTGATTTTGACTTTGGCACAGCTCTGCACATCGCTGCCTCGAACCTGTGTACCTCTGCAGTGAAGTGTCTGCTGGAGCTGGGAGCCAACCCCGCTTTTAGGGTTTGTGATTTTCTTTATGGCTACTAACAAAGCAAATTGAAATCCAGGTTTCTTTGTTAGTTGTTCAAGTATCTGTTGAAAAACCTGCTTTCTCATGTTGGAGCTGTGACACTGGAAGTACTACACAAGTTTACTATGCATAAGAGCAATGTCTGCAACAAAACTCCAGTAGACCAGTTTCGAAGATAAAGAGAAAAAGAGTAAATAATAAAATATTTAAAAATGATTAGATATGCATTAGATAATAACAGTGACTATAATTATTATGAAAACATAATAATAATTATTATTATTATCGTTATTATTATTATTAATAATAATAATAATAATAATAATAATAATAATAATAATAATAATACATTTTAGTCTGAAAATGTTTTATAATATTTATATTTGGCAATACATATAAATTTATTATTATTATTACTATTATTATTATTCATTTTCTTGGCTTTAAAATGTGCATGTAAGTGTAAGGAAGTACAATTTCTTTGAATAGTAGTATATTTTATAAAAAAAAATAGATTGTGTTTTGAATACTACTACTACTACTACTAATAATAAAACATAATAATAATAATAATAATAATATTTGATATAATGATATAATTTATATGAATTTGAATATATACATGTAAATACATGTAAATATTTTAAAAATATGTGCTGTGCGTGTCTTTATATATACATAATAAATACACAGCACACACACATATATTATGTAAACAAACTTATTTTGGATGCAATTAATTGCGATTAATAGTTTGACAGCATTAATTATTATTGTTGTTGTTGTCATTGTTTTTATACGTTTTGTATAACATAGTGTGAAGAAGTAGATTTTTTTTAATAATAAAAATGATAATAGTATTTTTTATTTTTTTATTTATTTCAGACATAAAACAAAATATTCAATTATTCAAAAATTTTAAAAACAAATAATAAAAAAAAAAAAAAAAAAAAAGTCTACATTGTTCTTTTAAATGGATGGTTGTGGAGATAGTTTGATAGATAATGGATATATTAAGTGAGCACACAGGGTCAGGCTGACGCACACACTCGCACATTCACAGCCAGCTTTATTATTTTCCTTTCAGTCTGTCCCATCAGCACAGCGGTAAATTAGCCATGCTCATTTCTCTCCCTGAACTCATTTTACACTCGCGGAGTGTCACCACCAGGGGTCATTCTCCTCACAAACAGCAGATGTCACTGAATTATTGATATTATTTAAACTTTTGTAAAATGCATGCATTTCAGTTTCAGTCAGAGAGGTTTGTTTGCATGTAAAGGGTTTATCAGCTCTGCTGCCAGAACATAAAATAGGAACTGGCGTGATGCTCGACTTTTGCTGTTTTTTTCTTCTCTGTTGTGAGGCAGCCAGAGTTTTCTATCCTTCATTTTTTACCCCGTGTTATCTCTGCCAGTAGTGTGGCTTGTTTGTTGCCAGTGTTTTTCTCTGGGCATCTGTCCATTGCTCATCAGTTAGGAGATGTTTTTAGCTCGTTTTTTTTTTGTTTCTCAACCGACACTCTAATAGAGATATCGTCAGTGCAGGGAAACAAACATCAAATCATCTGATAACGTCGTAACAACAGGCTTGGCAGACTTTCGTGTCTGTGGAGAATGTTCTGGAGCAGCTGAGGTTTAGCCATAAAAAATATGCCTTGTTGCCAAGCAACAACAACTGACAATAGGAAACAAAGGTGTAATATGTGGGAAAGGAGTTTGGAAAATAGCAAACTATTGTTGCTCACCGTCACCTGATTAAACCTGTTTTGCTTAACATTGGGCAAAAACTTTTTGCACTGCACATTGATCCTTTTGACTATTTCAAAAAGATTTTTTTTTCTTCATCTTCATTCATTGTCTCTTATGATATTTTTTCATATGCCTGCCAATGGATTTATATGACCATCTCAGTGAGTCATCCTTCATCTGACAGACATAGAGATCTACATCGTTATGATGCTAAAATGGAGTAGCTGATCTTTCTGCAGACACTTTTGCTAACCACTAGGGTGTAGTCTTGCGCAGTGGAAATGAGGTACACTAAGGAAATGGGCTGAACCTTTTTTAAGGTGCAGTGTCAGCTTCAGTTTCAGAAAATATAATTTTGTTGTTTGCTCTTTGATACCAGAGGAGCATAATCAAATATCACCTTTGAATAATTGTGGAAATTCCTGCATTACATAAGCAGTGATTGAGGCAATGAGCTGTTTCACACTAATTACGTTTAAAAAAAAAAAAGACAATACTGTGGCTGTATTTTCAAGCTTGCTGTGGTCATGCCAGCACTGAGCTTCATGAACTTTATCTTCTTAGCATCGTTTCATTATTAGCAAACCCCTCAGGCCTCCTCAACAGAAGATGCTTCATTTGGTGACACAAAATGATGATTCAGCACTTTGTGTGTGTTTGTTCATGTGTGTGGTTATACTTTGCATGTCTGTTTGAATTTATGCATGATTTACTGTACAGGCATATGGATTGGAAGACGAGCAATGCATACAAACGTCTGATTATTGTATAAATTACCATATTTTAAGGACATAGCGATCGACGTTTCTACAAAGGAGTTTTCCAAACTGCCTACGTGCTGTCACGCTAACAAACTCCTGTCACGATGATGGTGATAAACATTTATTCCACATCGTTTTGGATGCAGTTCAACACTAACGTTAGCTGACGGGGATATAACCTAAGCACTGGTTAGAAGGGTGCTACTTGTCAGGACATTCAAACTAAAAGTCAGCATATCTCCCATCAGTGTGCGCCTACATCATCCATCTCTTGGATATTTTTTTGGACTGACGAATAGAGTCGCAACCCTTTCAGTTTTCTGTGATTCAGCTAAAAAAAGATCAAAGTGAAGGTTTGGGGAGTGTGTGTTTGTGATTGCACAAGCACAGTTTGCAGCTTTTTCTCACCTGTACAAAACCTAGTAAGCTACCTTGCTGTCTACTGCCTTAATAGGCAGCATACTGACCGAGACAATCTTTAAGCCCAAATTGTACTTTAGTTTTGATGCAAATGTTGGTGTATTAGTACACTGAAAGAAAAAAAAAAGTTGCAGGACTGAAATTGCACAAATAATTACAAAGAAATGACATGTAACACATTGAATTAAATGTGAAAAAAATTAAGTGGAAAAACTAAAGTAGTATTTTCTTGTAAAATGTTCTCCAATAACCTGTTTTGATTTGCCACAGCGCACCAGGAGATGTAATGATTATGAATGTGTCAGGAAAAAGCAGCAGGAAGACTGCCCTAACATTATAATAATTCATTGAAAAGTGTTTTTTTAATATTTTCGGCTGCTCTGAAGTTGACGAGACTTACTCGTCATCTTCACAGTGGACGTGCACATTTCATACAGATTACAAAGACTGAAAATATTTTTTTTCCATTTGATTTGGTTCATTGTCTTGCAGCATCACAGAATGAATAAAGCAAAAGTGATGAATGCCGCAGTGAATAGCAGGGACATTTTCTATATACATTTTTCACGTCTGTGAGGCAAACACAGAGTTCTGGTTAATTATTTATTTTATTTTATATATTTTATTTTTTACACATTTAAGTTCACAGTAGGGATGCACCGAAATGAAATTCTTGGCCGAAGCCGAAGCCGAATAATAATGAAATGCTTGACCGAAGGCCGAATACCGAACGCGGTGTTTCGCATTTTTTCCATTTATTTTGCCAATTTTTTCACCATTACAATAATTAAATAGTAAAAATTTGCTTTTTACTATTTTGTGTTGCTTTTCAGAGAAATAAATCAAATAACAAAAATATAATTTCAAAATATTTATTTAACACTGAACATTTTTTTAACATTCCAGCAGATATTATACAAACAAAGCACAATATAACTTAAAATAAATAAATTAGTAAAATAAAAAATATATTTTTATTTGGCCATCTTTGAAGCCCCCCTTCTTGAATAGCCTATGTTAGGCCTATAACTGACTGCTGAAAGAATGTAACTCTGTATGTCTACAACAAGATGGAGTGGGTGTCCTAGGACCAGGGGCGGACTTAGCGATTTGGGGGCCCTAAGCAAATTCCAGGTATTTAGTTTATTTATCCCTTCACAACCAGTAGCCTAATTAGTCAACTTGCTGCTGTTGTAAAGCCAAATTAGGCTACCTTATTTTTTTTTGTTTTTTTTCGGATGACAAAAGGAATACATTATCAATAAATAAATCAATAAATAAAAAAGAAAAGAAAAATGTGTGCACTTGTCTATTTAATAAATTGTAAAAATTTTCAATCTTTTTACAAACATAAAACTATCCCTTGCAACTCATTCCATATTCCAAGTGTTTATAACCCATTTTGCTTGCTCGCTCTAGTTTATAGTTTATTTGTACGGTCACAACCAGTAATTTGTCAACCTGATGCTGTTCTAAAGCCAAATTTGGCTACCTTATTTTTGGAGATTAGAAATGAAGACATTATCCAAAAAAAAAAAAAAAAAAAACTTGCACTTGTCCATTTGATAAATTGTAAACCTTTCCAATCTTTTTACAAACATAAAATTATCCCAGGCAATTCATTATATATTCCAAGTGTTTTGAAGGCATACTGTAGGCTTTGCCGAGAAACAAATCGAAAATGAAACTTATTATTAAAGGAAAATCTCCAGTCATTGCATTTGTGCATTTATAGGAGTACGCGGCAGTTCGCGCCGGTGCGCCTAGGAGAAGCACACAAAAGAGTCTTTTTGAAACATCAAGATACATAAAATTGTGACTAGAAACACAATACTTTCTTTACTGAGGTGAATATCTCTGTTCTGAGACAGCCTAGAATGCGCGCGAAGAGCGCTCCCTCATAATCACTATAGCTGTCTCTCACTTCAATTCATTGCGATCTCACGACGTTCCGTTAATAAGCTCTACACTAAACAATGAATCTCTAATTTACATCGTATCTACACTTTGTTATAAAGAGATGATCCCCGAACTCGCAGCACTTGACAAAAACTCGGCATTTTGATCGGTAAGTGGATTCTAACTTAAACACTTCTGGTCACTGCGTTCAAGAAATCAGCGCACAAGTCTGTGAACGGCTACACTGCTCAACGCTGCAGATATGTTTCGCGAATATCAGATGGGGCCCCCTGATTCCACGGGGCCCTAAGCGGTCGCTTACTTCGCTTATTGGTTAAATCCACCCCTGCCTAGGACTGGGGGGAGCTACTTTCCTTTTCGCTGCTGCTGATGCCGTAGCCGCCGCCGTGTCTTTCTCGTAGGCTACTCTGCATGATGTTCGGGGTGTCTTGATTTTAAGTGATAAATTAAACTTGAAGTGCTGTACGTTTTTGCAGATGCACCCCCTCTGGACAATTCAGCAGAACAGTGTCTGCAAACGGCCGTTTTTGCCTCTTTCTCTGACACTTTAAAGTGCTTCCACACTGCTGACATGTTTGCTGCATAAAGCGCACGCCTCTCACTCTACGCGGGTTACTATTTGATCGCGTCATTTAAAAACGTTATTGTTCGGCAAAATTTATTCGGCCTTTTTACTTATAATAATTTCGGTTGCCGAACATTCGGTGCATCCCTAGTTCACAGAGACCTAGAAGCCAGAAATTGCACCCTCTCTGCTTTCATTATTTTGCGAAAGCACAATGTTTTGTTGTTATTGAAAGTGCACATAAATAAAAGACCTTTCACAGATTTTAATGATGTATTTCTCTTATCTGTATGAGCAAAAATGACAGAGTATTTTAAGTTAAATGCAACTGATCTCACCGGCGCCTTCAAGGTAACTGCCATGCAGTGAGCTTCCACACAAACACTTCAATAGCGCACATTTTTCTAGGTTAATGTTAGAGAGAGTGGCCATGTAATGTTGCTGCTACTTACATGTTTCAGTTGATAAGCCATATTTGAAGTCGATGATCGAAACAAATGTTTGCATGTCCTAACCAGTGTACTGTAATTAGAGATCAGCTGTTAATATATGTCCATCACGGACTATGTGACTTCGCCACTACCTGTATACTTCATTTATTTATTTATTTTTTTTTATGCGATTAAGTGACCAATTAAATTTTGATTGACTACGTCTCTTCTGGTCGACTAATGGCTAGTCGACTGTTAAGATGCAGCCCCACTGAACACAGCATTTCAAAATATCCCTCCAGTTGATAGCATGTGCAAAAATCAGGCTCCCCCCGGGTGCTCCTCCCCGTGCTGGGGTAGGAGCGGGCTGATGGTGAGGCGTCGGGGTGGAGGAGGGATGCTGAAAGACTGTAGAGAGAATGAAGGTAAAATGCCTTGGCTATTTATAGAGGTTCTCACTCGAGCTGATAGGATAGACGTTGTGATTGCTGATGATGAATTGGCCAGGTTAATTACCTGAACGTGCTCCTCCCGAACTTTGTTAATAACATAATTTCACGAGTTCACACTTACATATAATAAACTGAAGGTTATGCGTATTTGGCGTGCTGTCCGGGGAGAGGGCTCCGAGCTCAGTAATTTATCCTGAACCTGGGGTACACCCCTTGTCCAGGGAGACGGGCATTTAGCCCGGACCCAGAGCGCTTCCCCCAAACGATGCAATTAGCGCAGGACAGCAGCCAGAGTGGTGTGTTGAACTTGCAGAGCTTTAGGTTGGTGGGGTGCTGGACGTCGCTTGGAGTAGAATCATTGCGGTGGTATCTGGAAAGAGGATGTGGCTTCTGCGGAAGCGGGCACTGCTGTGGCATCTGAAAAGAGAATGTGGCTTCTACGGAAGCGAGCACTGCTGCGGTATCTGGAAAAACAATGTGGCTTCTATGGAAGCGAGCACTGCTGCAGCATCTGAAAGGCCGCATTTACACTGCATGGTTCAAGTGACCCAATTCCGATTTTTTTTCCTCCCATGTGGCACAGATCAGATATGGCCCACGTGTAAGCAGGAAAAAATTACATGGATTCCGATATTCTCAGATTGGTTTCAGGCCTAATTCATATGTGTAAATAAATCAGATATGAAACGGATAAGCGGTCAGATTGGATATTCCCTTGTAAATGCGACCCCTATGTCATCGAAAAGTGAGGTTGTTACTGTAACAAATGAAACCTCTCTAGTTGAGTAGCAGAGTATTAATTTTGTTCGTTTGTGTTAAATAAAAAGCGACCTGACGCTGAAATGTGTTGCTTAAAATCATGCTGCATGCTCGTTGCTGCTGTTTTCAGTGACGACGGCTCGTGCACAGACGAGCACTTCAGTCCCGTTCGTTCCATTGAAACCACAAAATAAAATGCACACAAACATGTCCCTGCCTTTTGATATACAATCACTGATGAATGCATTTGGTTTTAATTACTAAAAAACACGGACGATGCCACATGCTTAACAATAGCTACCACCTGAGTATTATTCCACTCGCAAGCTTTTAGCAGAGCTGCGTACATCACTATTCGGAATAATTTGTACTTTAGGCTATATCATTATTTTGATGTATAGATGTAACTATTGTATTATAAACGTTACTATATGAATTCCATGTTAATAAATTAAACTCAATGTACTATTCAAATTGTTCTGTGATGTCATATGCTATTTTTGGCTTGTTTCACCAAGTGCAGTGTAAAATGCACACATTGGATACGGGTCACTTTTAAAAGAAATGTAAGCATGTCTTCCAAAAAATCGGATATAGTCACAAAATCGGAATTGGTCATCAAGACATGCAGTGTAAATGCAGCCAAAGAGAATGTGGCTTCTGCGGGAGCGGGCACTGCTGCGGCATCTGAAAAGGGAATGTGGCTTCTGTGGAAGCAGGCACTGTTGCAGCCGTGGGAAGTAGAGATGAGTGGGAAGTAGGGGTTGCACCGACTAGTCGACTTTAATGCTCTGCCATGACGCTTTAAGCTTGACGTTGAGTAGTCGCTGGTCCTATTGATGGCGCAACAGTATAAGAAGGACTTCCACATTTACGCTGCGTTTCCAAACAGTTAAAATGACAAATAAATGCATACTCTGAAAGCGCTCCACAAGACATGTGTGATTATATTACTGGATGCTCGAAACTGAACGGGAGTATGCACGTTTTAAACAGCTTATAGTACAGGTCAGTTAATCGCCATTCTAATATAATGCGCTGCTGCACTGTAACGCACACACATAGGACTAGTCGACTTCGACTCGACTTTCATCACATAAAAGTCGGCTTTAAAAAATCTGAAGTCGTTCAACCCCTAGTGGGAAGTAGAGATACAGGCTCCTGCGGGAGCGGGCACTGCTGCGGCAGTGGGAAGTAAAGATACAGGCTTCTGCGGGAGCGGGCACTGCTGCGGCAGTGGGGAGTAAAGATACAGGCTCCTGCGGGAGCGGGCACTGCTGCGGCAGTGGGAAGTAAAGATACAGGCTTCTGCGGGAGCGGGCACTGCTGCGGCAGTGGGAAGTAAAGATACAGGCTCCTGCGGGAGCAGGCACTGCTGCGACAGTGGGAAGTAGAGATACAGGCTCCTGCGGGAGCAGGCACTGCTGCGACAGTGGGAAGTAGAGATACAGGCTCCTGCGGGAGCGGGCGCTCCTGTGGGAGAAAACATGCTGCAGCAGTGGGGAAATGCAGAGAAGGCTCCTGTGGGAGCAGTCACTGCTGCGGCAGTGGGGAAATACAGAAAAAGCTCCTGCGGGAGCAGACACTGCTTCGGCACTGGGGAAAAACAGATAAGGCTTCTGCAGGAGCGGTCACTGGAGTCATGGCAGTGGGGAAATAAGGCTCCTGCGGGAGCAGGGAGCTGCTGGGATGGTTGATGTGGAGATGAGCCGCTATGTGTGGATTTGGTGATGTTAAAAGGGATGGCTATGGTGGGTCTGTAGTTCGTGTGAATGGGGATGGACTGGCGATAAATTGGTCGGCTGGTGAACTTCTTTGATATGAAAGTGGTCTGACCGAATGTGTTTCCCACAGACTTGGACTCTATTTGTGGCGGCATATATGCAAATTCATTCTCTGCCAGCAGGAGGCGCTTTTAGAGTGTGGAGAAATAGCAGTTTCCCCGGTAACACTGTACACAAAGCAGCGCTCCGCTTACAAACACTGCTTTATGACATCCAGCATTTTCTGAAGACAGTCGGTTTCCTTCAGAAATACAATGATATAAAAACACCTGCACCGTGTTTCGATTTCGAAACGTGCGGTGCTCGTTTATGGAAGGATTTTCCGGACTATTTTCAAAAGCAATTGCAAATTGTATTTTCAATTGTGTTTTCCACATGTGGGCGCATAAATTGTGACATAATCCAAATGCAATTGCAAATCTTGCATTACCGTTTGCAAGTTCTCAGCGGCCATGCATTTTTTTTTCCCTTTGTTGTTTTCTCGTGATCTCTAGTTATCACAACTTATTTTTCTCACGAACTCAACATAACATAACTTGTTCTCTAAGTTACACAACTGCGCCTACTGATGGGGAGTTGATACTGTATCAACTAAATCTTACTGAACGCGTTTGGGAAAGAGGACCTTCGTGATCGCTATAATTTATGCAGACCATTACTGGCATTTAATAAAACTTATAAATGTTAAATGCTTGAATAAATATTTCGCTTGAAATTGTTATTACTGCTGCACGACTCATCACAGTTTCTCATTTGTGACCCTGGACCACAAAACCAGTCATAAGGGTCAATTTTTTTTTTTTTTTTTTAATTGAGATTTATACATCATTGATGTATGGTTTGTTAGGATAGGACAATATTTGGCAGAGATACAAAATTTTGATGTATTTACAGTAGGGAATTTACAAAATATCTTCATGGAAAATGATCTCTACTTAATGTCCTAATGATTTTTGGCATAAAATAAAAATCAATCATTTTGACCCATACAATGTATTTTTGGCTATTGCTATAAATATACTCCAGCGACTTAAGACTGGTTTTGTGATCCAGGAAATGTGATTTGCGTATGGGTATAATTTAGTTCAGTGATGTTGTAGCCTAATCCTTTGTATTTTCTACATTTGTAGGAAACCATACATGTAGAATTGCACTGTCTGTTTACTCATTTGTGTCAATCGGAGTGAGAGAAGCAGTGAGAGATGTTGAGACAGGTGTAAAGCATTTTGTTAATAGTGAATATTGACCTATTGTGTGTACCGTTGTGGCTCCTGCTGTTAACAGGGTATAATCGCTGCATTTGGCGTAAAAAAGACAGAATTATGTATTGTGCCAAGAAGGTTGTCTGTTCGTTCACACAGGCACAAACTGATTGACAGCTGCCTTTTGTGGAGCTGATTACCTCCATTAATCAAAGCGTTCAGCATGGTCATCTATGAATGACGTCACCTCCCAATACAAACACGCCCCCTAGTATAGTCCCGCCCCCTCACAATGATTGACAGCTTTCCGTGTAGACCTTGGAAATTCAAATGTAAAAGGAATTGCGATTTCATTTGAATTTTGGCAGGTTACATGCGCGACGCAGAGAAAGTGAAAAACCAATGTGGTAATTTAATATTGCTATTTAAATATGACAGGCTCATAACTCGTAAGACATGGGAAATACAATTGCAAATGGACTTTGCCTTTTCCTCTGAAATTTGGCAGTCACTGTGCATTCGCAAAAGCGAAAATGCAAATGGTAATGCAAGATGTCACAATTTATGCGCCCACATGTGGAAAACGCAATTGAAAATACAATTTGCAGTTGCTTTTGAAAATAGTCCGGAAAATCCTTCCATACTCATTTATTCAACAAAGTCAAAGCTTTTTGAAAAAATCTACTTGTGGCGGTCAGTTCTGATATTGTGGCGGAGAGCCGGGTCTTGTGCGGGACTATGTCGGTGTCGAGCGAGGCGAGTTTGGAGCTTTGCTCAATCTATAGGCTGCCTTGGCGGCTGGAGTGGATTTAGGAGTGAGGTTGGCTGATTTGCAGGATGACGAATAGATCGTAAAGATCTGATTTGTTTACCCTCCGCGAGAACGGTGCGTCAGAATAAATGAGCGTTTGCCTCAGGCTTAAATACTTTCCACTTTCCGATCGGAGAAATTGTTGATGCGGCCGAATGATACAAGGATGCCGGGGAAGTTGGAAGTTTCGGCTGTCAAGGCAAGGCTAAGCCTCGAGTGATCCTGGGGCTGGCGGATTGCTGTGGAGAATCCGAAAATCCCAAGTATAGGTCTAGTTGTTTGGACGGGAAAAATTGGGTCTGTGATATAACGTAATGGCAAAAGGAGCGAACCAAATGCTGAAAGACTGTAGAGAGAATGAAGGTAAGATGGCTTGGTTATTTATAGAGGTTCTCTCTCGAGCTGATAGGATAGACGTTGTGATTGCTGATGATGAATTGGCCGGGTTATTATCTGAACGTGCTCCTCCCGAACTTGGTTAATAAAACATCATTAAGTAAAATCATGTTCCATGAAGATATTTTGTAAATTTCCTACTGTAAATATATCAAAACTTAATTTTTGATTAGTAATATACATTGCTAAGAACTTCATTTGGACAAATTTAAAGGCAATTTTCTCAATATTTTGATTGTTTTGCACCCTCAGATTCCAGATTTTCAAATAGTTGTATCTCGAGCCAAATATTGTCCTATTTGTCATAACAAATCATACATCAATGGAAAGCTTATTTATTCAGCTTTCAGATGATGTATAAATCTCAATTTTGAAAAAATTACCCTTATGACTGGTTTTGTGGTCCAGGGTCACATATATGTTCAAGTGTTTGTTTTTCAAATAAGCTTAAGTGTAGTTAGTTATTAGATACTATAAAATCAGTGTGTTTTGTGTTGATTGTGAGCTTGTGATTGGATCTATGGGAGTTTGGGTGGGACTTTGATACCGCGGCTCCAGCGAATGAGCACTACTGCAGACTTGGGCTTCAAATGATGTCATCGACGCAAGATGACAGCGGCCATATCTGGAATATTTTGGCTTCACTTTTCTACAATGGAAGGAAGTGGAGATGTGTTGTCCATCTTTTTTTTTTCTTCTTCTTCTTTTTGGCAAAAAACAGGCAGTCAACACATGCTCACAAGTGTTTGTGCTATTTCTCTTCAAAAAATTCTGAATGATAAAAATTCAGTCGAGGGTATTTCTTAACCCTCTCATACAAGCACTCATTGTCTGTTATTGTTGTGGTCTCCAGTAGTTTGTTGTTGCTGTTGGCTCATCTACTTTTCCTTATTCCATATATCAGATGCTGCTATATAATTTGGCCAAAGCTATTGTATTCTACCTCTGATTGAAGTTAATCCATGAGGCCTTAAAATGCTGTCTAGGTAGGTCACTCACTAGATTTTGGAACAGAGCTATTGTCTCACGCTGTGCTAGTAAAAGACTCAGTTGATGTATGGAGCTGCATGAGGCACAACATCACCCAGCGGTGTTGTTTATCTATGCTCCCATTACAAATTGAGAGCCCTTAGTTTCCAGTTGTCAGGAGCTCTACATTTATATGTCTGAAGATGGAAAGCAACTCCAACACAGTACCCTGCTGTCTTAGAAATGTGTGGTACATCAAACCCTTTCAGCTTTTCTCGATACGAAGAGAGGCTCTCAAAATGGATGTCCCAAACACGGACTCCCTCATCCACAAATTAATGAGCACAGGGTATGAGGCTGGTGAGATGGGCAAGCACATTAAGCCTAAAACCCGCAGAGAGCCAATGGGCCGAGGAAAAGCGAAACACAGTTACTGCTCAACAGCCAAGCCATGTCAAGGACGACGCATTTGTTTTGGCCATCTTCCTTGTCTGGTTCCAGCTCGGTGCCTGCCACAACACATTGTTGGATAAGACAGAAGGGCATAAGAAGTCCACTACTCAGGCAGTTGGATGTGTAATACATTTAAAAATGGCGTTGAGCCATGCTGTAGTAGAGGCATTGGGCTCTTTGGCTGGAGGGGGCTGATGAGACTGATACTGTTAAACATTTTCATCTAGTCTGCAAGTTCTTGCCGTGTCTTTGCATTCAGTGATTCAGTTTAGCTTGCACCAGTATTTTCTGTATTTTCTAGAAATGAAGTTGCACTGGGTCGCATTGCTGAGAGAGAAAAAACAAAGCAAAATAATACAAATAAAAATTCAGTTGAGTCGCATCGTTGTGTAAGTTACATTGTAGTACTACATTTAGAATTAATGTAAATAAACATTATTATGTAAACATATAAATGTAATACAAAAATAAATAAATAAATGTTTACAAAGATTATTAACTCATGTATTTTTGTTCCCCTAACTCCATTACACATTTAAATTTAACAGAACAGGACTGAAAAAATATAAGTGTAAAACAAACATAAATTATAGTGGCATTCAATATTATTATTATAAATGCCAATCCTAAATTAAATGATTTAAAGTGAAACTAGAATTAAGGGTGTGTTGGAAATGTGCCATAGAAACAAACTTGGGCTCATGTAACCTCTCTTATTCGGCACAAATCCAAATGTGTACACTTTGTGCATGTTTTGTGGGCTTGATGTTATAATTGCATTATTTAAACTGCTTTGAAATAGAAGTTGCAGAACATTTCAGAAGATAAAATAAATAAAAAATGTGACTCAGATTCTTGAAAATAAGGTAACACTTATTTTTAATAACATGACAGCTGAGCTGTTTACAAAATAGTGTAGCTTTTCCAGTAAGAATCTGTTTTCTTAAAAGGTAGCAGTTTAAGCATGAAAGATCAAAGTCCTCATATAAACCCAGAGGTGACATGGTCTCTAAATAAAACGTCCAAGACGCCTCTCTTTGTAAGAATCTTTTATCAATATCTCCACCCCGGCGAGGATTCATTATTTTCTCAATTCCTATGCATTTCAGTTGTTCAATACTATGGTTATATTCAATAAAGTGTCTTGCAACTGGAGAAGTAACATCATGTCTACTCTGTAAAAAATTAAAAGTTGAGCCAACTTAAAATTTTAAGGCAACCAGCTTCATCAGATTTTTGAGTTTTCTCCACTTGTCGTTTTAAGTTTATACGACAAAAAATTGAGAATCTCCCACAAAAATAAGTTGAGCAAACTCAAAAATCTGCTGAAGCTGGTTGCCTTAAAAATTTTACGTTGGACATCAGTTGACATGGACATTGAAGTAAGTATATTATATTATTAGTAGAACAAGATTTGATATGTTATGTTTTATTCGTCAATAAACATGTAAACTTTTTGCACTGTAGTATTGAAGAACACGATGTTCAATTTCGACATGGAAAACAACCTTTTATATATGTTTTCCTGTCATCACGTACTACATCTGATCTACTCTATTTGGCATATTTGCCAAATTTAAAGATCTATTATAAGTAAACATTGGAGGTTGTTTGAAAACACCTTTTAAGGAGGCATCTGAAGCTAAAATGATAATAGAGTTAATCTGATTTTTAAGCTGTTTTTTGTGTAGGTTAAAATATAATTTACTGAAAATTGTACTTTTTCCAACTGCTTAATGAAACCAAGTTTGTGGATGAACAAAAATGATTCTTCAAAATTTTTGACTGTAGAATTTTTTATCAGCAGACAATAATGTGTTGTTGTCTATTGGTTTACAGAACACCATGGTGGAGATCTTATTGATTTTTGATATAAACACATCTAAAAAATTAAGTGATGATGAATTGTTCTCTACTGAAAATTGTATAAACCTAATCTTGACTTCAAAAACTGTACAAATTCAAACAATTCCTCTTCACTTCCTTTCTAAATGAGAAAACAGTCATCAATGTATCTTGCACAGTACTTAATGAAACTCCCAAAATGATTGTCATCGTAAAAAAATAAATAAATAAAATCCAATTCAGATTTACCCATGAACAGGTTTAGCATAACTTGGTGCTAAAGGTGTGCCCATGGCAGTACCTTGTGTCTGAAGGTAATACTCTTTGTCAAACAAAAATAATAATTTTTGGTTAAAATTAATTTGGTCAAATCTAAGATACATTGTGAAGGTAATGTTGGATTCTGAAGAGTTTTAAGAAAATAAGCTAAAGATTCTAAACCTTGTGTGGAACTGAAGTCTACAAAGATGTCACGTCTAATGTTACTAACCAATCTTGGTCATCTAAATTTGAATAAGAGTGTAATTTATTTTAAAAATCTGTTGTATCTCTCAAATAAAAAGGCAGTTGTTTCACTAACAGTTGTAAATAATAATCTATAAATACAGACAACTTTTCAGTGAGGGAGCCAATACCAGATACTATAGGTCGATAAGGAGGGTCTGCAATAGATTTATGTATTTTAGGTAAAGCATAAAGCACTGGGACATTTGGATGATTATTTGTTAACCTTTTGAATTCTTGTTCGGTTATCCATTTCTCTTCAAAACCTCTGTTTAACATCTTATCTATCTGGGGTTTATATTCTATAGTAGGATTAAACATTAGTTTTTTTATAACATGAAGGATCACTAAGCATTGTTTTGTATTTTGTATAACTATAGCTCCGCCTTTATCTGCTTTTTGAATTGTAATTGATCTATATATTTTATTAAATACTCTAAAGCTGCTTTTTTAAAAAAAAAAAAAAACTTTGTCTAGATTCTTCAACTCAAACTTAGGTTTTTCCATCAAAATTTTATCTATATCATTTTCTACCAGCCAACAAAAGGGATTTTTGTCTCACAGAGAGATTGGAGATATGGGGTGTAAAGGTACTTTTAGGCTTAAATTGATTAGTGACTGTTACACCAGTACTATTACAACCAAAAAAACCTTTTAATTTCACATTTCTCATAAACTTAAACAATTCGATCTTGACTAAGAAAGGATCAGTTCTTGGAGGTGGAACAAAAGATAAACCTTTACTGAGAATGTGGACATGTTCATTTGAAAGTTATTTGTCAGATAGTCTGCGTCAATAGCCTCGTGGTTAGTGCACCGACATATAGCACAACTGTGCTCACGGTGACCCGAGTTCGATTTCCGTCTCGAGGTCCTTTGCCGATCCCACCCCCTCTCTCCAGCCAATGCTTTCCTGTCTGCTCTCTACAACTGTCCTATCCAATAAAAGCCCAAAAATACAACTTGAAAAAAAAAAGAAAGAAAGTTATTTGTCAGATATATTGAATATTGCATCAATATTTCTGTCTTTGTTGTTAGTAGGGTTTGCCTCACACATCTTTTTTCCCCTCAAACCTCTTCTGGTTGGACGCCTCTTCTGGTGCGTGTTCTTTGGGAATGATGTAGAGTTGTCAAAAAAGGCCTCATAGTGGTAGAAGATGTTGTAGAAGATGAAAGGTTGGGTTTAAAAAAAAAAAAAAAACATTAAATAGCTTCAATTTAGTTACACTTTAGACACATTATATAAGTCGCTGGTAGTGAATCCAAATATATATATATATATATATATATATATATATATATATATATTTTATTTTATTATTTTTTTTTATTTTATTTTTTTTTAAGATTTGCTTGACTGCAGCTTAACTACTTTACATTACAAGTAGCTTGTTAGCTGGAGTTTCCCTAAAGCTGACTCATGGTATTTACAGACAGGTGATAAATGAAAGGAAGATCCATCCTGGAAATCAATACAAAGTTGTTCTGAAAGATCTCCCTTATTTTATGAGGATTCTGTGATGCCTTATGTGGTGGCGCAGCACCTTACTAGGACACTTTGTTGGTTTTTAACTTGTTTGCTTTAACTTTTTGCTGTTTTATTTAGGATGTTTTTATTTATGTAATTTATGTATGTTTTTAGACATGCTTTCATTCAACCTTTTAACAAGTTTGTTACTTGTCTTATCTTTTTAGAATGATAAGGGCCAGTGTCCGGCTGATGTTGTTTCAGAGCCTCTAGACATGCCTCTCGAAATAGCTGATGCCGCGGTCCAGGCTAAAGAGTTGCGCGCACTGCTGCAGGAGGTCCTCCCGAGACCCGACGCTCTCCTCCCGCTCTTGCCAGCTCGACCTCCAGGTCTCCTCTCAGATAAAGCTCGTGCCCAGCTTTCAAGTATGGGACTTCACATTGGAGACAAAGTTATCATTGCTGGTCAAAAGGTACTGCATAATTCTTAATTTCTTTGACCATGTAATGAGCAAACAAACATATTTTATTTATAATTTTATTGCACATAAAGTGGCTTCAAAAAACATTTGGACATTTAAGCCACTCACAATTGGCATTCACTACAAAATATCAAACCTTATCTTAAATCACTCTTTGAATTATTTTTCACCAGCTGGTCTCAAGGTCATTTTTATGAAAACTTATGAAATCCCACAGTTAACACAGATTTCCTTGCAGGATAACCAGTGGTATAGTTCATTATGTGGACAAAAATAATAATAATATTGCATTTGTCCAGTACACGATAATAATATTAACATTATTTTAACGTGCAGATCAATAACAATAAGTTAACAATAACAGTTAACAATAAGTTTATTAAGCTTAAGCATTTTCAACAGAGTTTGTTTGATTTGTTTATTTATATGTATATAATCTGTTATGTTTTATTATATAATGATTTTTTTTTTTGTTGTAGCTTATGTATCTTAATATTTTTGAGGGGCCACTTTGTGTGTGTGTGTGTGTGTGTGTACCAAATGTCCCCACAAAGGTGGTAAATTATGAAAATCATAAAAATATTGACATTGTGGGGCCGTTTCATGTGTATACATTTTATATTAATATGTATGTATTTCTAAAATATTAAATACATTAATGTGTTCATCAAGTATAAACAATTTGCGAACAGCGTGGTATGTCTATTGCTTTAAAAACAGTGTTAATTGTGCAAATTTGTTAGGTTAATGAAATCTAAATGATTTAAAGATACACTTTGGCAGCAAAAGTGCGTAAACAAAAATGTATGTGTGCTGGGAAAAATTTACATGTGCTTCGAAAATCAAGGAAATGCATGTGCTTGTTGATCCTCATACCAAACATAAAGACGAGTTACAGATGCTAGAGTTCAAACATAACAGGTTTGCTGTGATTGATATTGATTGAAGCCATTGAGAAATCAAATTTAATAGAAACAGGTGCACCCCCACACAGTGTTCCGCAAAATGAGAGTTGTCGGAAATAAATGACTTCATGCACTGCTCCCAGCCAAGAACTAAAATGTCACTGAACGGTATCCTAAAGATGCCACGCAATCAAATCTGTCCTACATGCTGTATAACTGTCTGAAATTCACTACAGCTAAAAGGAAGCTGCTTTGAAAGCTGTGGCCCATTGTGACATCATCAGTAATGGACAGGGATTCAGCTGTGGGGCTCTCAAATCCATTTGCAGTGGGTCAGAAAACTGAAAGAAGAGTAAAGAGACCAGAGGGCTTGCTCATCTGTATTGTCCTTGCAGAAATAATTCCTTTTACTTATTTTTTTATTTTTTTGGCTGACTCTCGCCCTCTCTTACCTACACACCAAATTATCCATTAATGAAATCCTGCGCCACATTGGGACTGAAGTGAGCAGAGTGCCTAGAATCTGCAGATTGGCTAATCAAAACCCCATTATCTTCAGGGATCCTTGGCGCCGCTGGCTTTCTTTGATCCCCATTTTACTTTTAACGTTATTTTTATCCAAGCTCATTTGCCTGTTTATGAATGTCGGCGCATAAGAAAACAAGGTCGGCTCTCCGGCGACCGGTCGAACGGGCCTAAATACGTGCCACTGTGTGCGAATGTGCTTGTTTGTTTCTGGAATAAAGTAGTAATCACTTTTCATTGCCCTCCGGAGTATGGAGCAAGATAAAGAGAGCGTGAAACAGGTCTATTGAACATGTATTATCGCCTCGGCAGCCCACGCGGCCAGAAAACTATTTCTCACACTGTCCCCACAGAGCCTCCCCTTCGTTTGTTAAAGTGTTTCAGCAGGATGCTCCTGTGGTTCCGTGATTGAATGCATTAAGGAAAAGTGTAAATCTTAGTTTACTCTGCGGCTCTCGCTTGTTTTGCAAGGTTGGGACTCTGCGGTTCTGCGGCAGCACAGAGTTTGCTGGTGGTCTTTGGGCTGGAGTGGAGCTTCACCAACCAGTGGGCAAGAATGATGGATCGGTAGCTGGCGTTCAGTACTTCACCTGCCCGATTAAACATGGTAAGATTATAAATGGAAACTTTTTTTTTTTTTTTTTTCCCATATGATAGTGACTTGCAAAGAGTATTGTAAAATAATTAGCTAACTAGTACAACCCAAATTTCTGAAATGTTGGGACCTTTTTTAAATTTGAATAAAATGAAAACTAAAATAATTTCAAATCACATGAGCCAATATTTTATTCACAATAGAACATAGATAACATAACAAATGTTTAAACTGAGAAATTTTACAATTTTATGCATACAATGAGCTCATTTAAAATTTGATGCCTGCTACTGGTCTCAGAATAGTTGGGGCGGGGGCATGTTTACTAGGGGTGGCACGGTACACAGATGTCACGGTTCGGTATGTACCTCGGTTCGGGGGTCACGGTTCGGTACGATTTCGGGGGGGGGGGGGGGGGGGGGATCTGCTATGCTCAGTTTCTTTTCATTTATTTTGAACACACAGTAGTGCAAATTAAAAAAAAATCCATCTAGATGTGAAAATACTAAATATTATTACGTTATATATATAAAATCTGTTTTGTTTTCATTGTGAGTGTACACAAATAAAAGCAGACCTTTATACAGTGATTATTAATAAGACAATAAGTGTTTAAAGTTGATTTTGCTGGTATAAGGAAACAGTTGAAGTGATCGTGCTGGAGCGCACACACACACACACAAAACAAATCAGTTCCAGCATTGCTAACTTGACAGCACAGTTGGTACTTTATCAAAATAAAATACAGTGAGCCAAACATCTGCGCGCGCGCCTCTGTGTCACCGTTGGAACGCGACTGGAGTACAAATCATTTAAATAATAAATAATAGTTTCGCATTCAGATACGTTACATCGCAAATATGGAAATATTATGGAATATTTGGATTTGTGCCGAATGAGAGAGGTAGGATACTCGAGAACAAAGCTCCATTTCGCAAACAGTTGAGTGCGCAAGCCTTTAAAGTATACTCCTTTGTCAGTCTATGTGACAGACTCGTTCAGAATCAGCACATAGTCACTGTCTAGTGGGCTTTGTTTTCAAGTGTGCAACTCATGGCATTTGCTGTTCTTCTGCTGGCGGTTATCAAACAGCGCTGCATTACTGTGGGCGCCCCCTTCTGGATTGGGGGTGAATTGCCTGTATTCGTCGTAAGACCTCATGCACCGAACCGAGACGCCCGTACCGTGACGGTTCGGGATGAATACATGTACCGTGCCACCCCTAATGTTTACCATGGTGTAGCATCTTCTCTTCTTTTCAAAACAGTTTGAAGACGTCTGGACATCGAGGTTATGAGTTTGTGGAGTTTTGGTGTTAGAATTTGGTCCCATTCTTGCCTGATATATGTTTCCAGCTGCTGAAGAGTTCATGGTCATCTTTTAACGTATTTTTTGTTTAATGATGCGCCAAATGTTCTCTATAGGTGAAAGATCTGGACTGCAGGCAGGCCAATTCAGCACCCGGACTCTTCTACTAAGAAGCCATGCTGTTGTAATAGCTGCAGTATGTGGTTTTGCATTGTCCTGCTGAAATACACAAGGCCTTCCCTAAAATAGATGTCGTCTGGAGGGGAGCATATGTTGCTCTCAAACCTTTATATGCCTTTCAGCATTCATAGTGCCTTCAAAAACAGGCAAGCTGCCCATACCGTATGCACTTATGCACCCCCATACCATCAGAGATGCTGGCTTTTGAACTGAACGCTGATAACACGCTGGAAGGCCTCCCACCTCTTTAGCCCGGAGGACATGGCATCCGTGATTTCCAATGAGAATGTCAAATTTTTAAGAGCCTTGGCCCACAGGACACAACGGCACTATTGTACCATGTTCACATATGGCTTCCTTTTTGCATGATAGAGCTTTAGTTGGCATCTGCAGATGGCACGGCAGATTGTGTTTACCGACAGTGGTTTCTGGAACATTCCTGCCCCATTTAGTAATGTCAATGACATAATCATGCCGATGAGCGATGCAGTGTCGTCTGAGGGCCCCGAAGCATCCAAGAAAGGTCTTTGTCCCTTACGCACAGAGATTTCTCCAGTTTCTCTGAATCTTTTGATGATGTTATGCACTGTATATGATGAGATTTGCAAAGCCTTTGCAATTTGATGTTGAGGAAGGTTTTTAAAGTATTCCACAATCTTTTTACACACTCTTTCACAGATTGGAGAGCCTCTGCCCATCTTTACTTCTGAGAGACTCTGCCTCTCTTAATTAGTTGCTAGATGTTCTCCCAGCTGAATCTTTTCAAAATTTCTTGCTTTTTCAGCCCTTTGTTGCCCCCGTGCCAACTTTTTTGAGACCTGTTTCAGGCATCAAATTTGAAATAAGCTTTTAGTGGATAAAAGTGTAAAATTTCTCTGTTTAAACATTTTTTATGTTCTCTAGGTTCTATTGAGAATAAAATATTGGCTCATGTGATTTTGAAAGTCTTTTAGTTTTCATTTTATTCAAATGTCCCAACATTTCTGGAATTTGAGTTGTAAGTTTACCAGGTGCAACAAAATGAAGGAATGAGTCATGTCTGTTTCATATAAATCTTAATTTAAACAGCCCGCTAGAAGTGTGATCCTGTGATATTTTAGCCCAACTAGGTAACTATTGAGGGTAATGTTTACTTACTAGCTAAACTGGAGCAATACGAAGTCAAGCAACAAAGCATGTCTTTTTGACTTTTTTTTGAACAAATGATAAGTGAAGGAAAATGTGATAAGTGTGGTATGAGCATAACTGAGTTGAATATTTACTAACACAATAGCCAAGGAATTATGTCTTTTTATTTAGGGTTAGGTGCTTCAAGAGACCTCCCTGCAAAGCTACCTGAAAAACTATGTGCAAGTGCACCGAGGTCAAAAGCTGCTTTAAACGCGAAGTATGGTCACACCGAATGTTGATTTAATTTAGTTAATGTAAGTTAATTGATAAAGAAATCTATTTATGACATTATTTTTGACAGCATCCTCATTTTACACCATTTTTACACAAGTGCCTAAAACTTTTAACAGTACTGTAGCTTTGCAGGTAGGATTCTTGAAGAATCTAGAGACGTTGCCATTGTTCTTCTGTATTTAGTTTCTCTCAGTTTTTAATTTTTAATAAATCAGGCACAACAAAATGCCAAGGAATGAGTCATATCTCTTCCATAACCAGCTACAACTTTGACAAGTGTGTTATAGTGATATTTGAGTTTAACTAGCTAATTAGTGAGTGTTATGTTTTAGTAACTAGTTAACCAGGCACAACAAAGCATCAAGGAATGAATGATATATCTTGCATAACTAGCTATGACTTTACAAGTGTGTTATGGCAATACAACGAGCTAACTAGTAAGTGCAATGTTTGCTAACTAGTAAAACAGAGGCAACATGATAGATCACCAAGGAATCATATCTTTTTTTTGTGTTATTCTCTTTGTTTTTTTCTCTACCAGCCACATCTCTGACAGTTGTAATATGATGGTATATAAGCATACATAGTTAACTTGTCAGTGTAATTTCAGTAACCTGCTAACCGGGCACAACAAATCACCAAAAAAAAAAAAAAAATAGCCATGTGCCTTCCAAAACCAGCTATGACTTTGAAAAGTGTGTCATGATAATATTTTAATATAATTAGTAATGGGTAATGTTTACTAAGTAGATAACCAGGAAAAACGTGATAAAGCATCAAACAGTCTGTATTTAAATGTCATTGCTTGTCTTAACCAGCCACAGTTGTGAAAGTAAGAAACAGCAACGTTTGAGCATAACTAGTGACTTGTGTATTTTTTTTTTACTAATTAGCTATGCATGTATGTTTGTTGTTGTTTTTTTTTTTTACTATGTTAAATATTTAACTAGCTTCAACCATGACAATAGTCACAGAGTGGAATTGTATCGTTCACATGCTTGATCTGGGTTGCGTTTCCCAAAGCAACTATGGTCGCACGTTTCGTCGTTACCGATACAGTGCAATAGAACTAACGACCATAGTTAGCTAATGACGGTTTTGGGAAACGCACCCCTGATGATATTTTGTCATATGTAACAATTGTTTTTCTCACAATGTTGCACCCTAACGGGCAAATTTTTCATTCGCATTTCAATTATGATATCGACACACATAATATGAATCTTCACATATGTAATGTATATAGTTGGCGATTTTTGTCTGTTCTCAACAAAATAAATTCTCTCTGTCCCTCTCCAGGAATCTTTGCCCCCCTTTCTAAAGTCAGCAAACTATCGGAACGCCGGATAAACAGTCCCCGCCAGCCCACCGCTCCCGTCCCCCACCCAAGACGGATTGACTTGGCGCGGGTCACGTCCAAGGTCAACACAGGTACATCTCTCATTGACCCGGTTGCTTAATGATCCCCTTTAAAGCTCACAAACCCAGTATCAGGAGGAACCCAGCGGCCACCACAGACTCAAAGCTAATTACCATCCCAGAGGACCTGCTTGATAAATAAACTTACACAAGTGTGAACTGCGATAGTGGTGATAAAGCAGTTGGCGTTACCGCTTTATTCTGTCCCCTTTGGGGTTGTAGGGACTATAAAAAGCCATGTGAGCACTGAGGAATCATTGAGAGAGTTAATGTCACTTGTGTGCCATTACAGCATTCACCCCAGGGTCCGTTTATACTGATGTGACACCCACCGATGTGTGGAGTGAATCACGCTAACATGCATAAACTCTGCTTTTGTCACATATGCAAATGAAGAAGACAAATGACTCATTTAAAGTCTTCCTGTATTATCATACATGACAGAAAACCTCAAAGAGATTTCATACAAGGGAAGCTGACGTAAAATACTTCTGAAAACTATTCCTGTCGTGATGTTATATTCATTTTAAAATGATTTTTTATTTAAAATTACAATTCCACTCTGTGACTATTGTCATGGTTGAAGCTAGTTAAATATTTAACATAGAAAAACAAACAAAAAAAAAAAACGAACAAACATACATGCATGGCTAATTAGTAAAACAATTACACAAGTCACTAGTTATGCTCAAATGTTGCTGTTCCTTACTTTCACAACTGTGGCTGGTTAAGACAAGCAAGAGTTTTAGGAAATAAATTTTGATAATGCTTATGATTTTTTGTGATGGGTTTGTGAACCATATGGAATATTTTTACTAAAAATGGCTGGGTAATATGGGTTATAGAAATATTTTTTTACACTTTCTGTATGTTACATTGTTAGGCCAGTATTTTATTGTAAGTGGATCATTGAATCATTCACTCAACTAATTAATTTAAAAATCATTCAGGGACTAAATATCACTGCTTTGTATTACCTTGAGACATGCAGTGGTTTGCACTATATTTATATGCAGAGTAAAAATGGACTAATTGGGAGTACCGTCTAAAATGTAGGATGCAGAGTATTGTATTTCCTTCTGAAAATCAATGTTGCTGTATGAATATCAGCTTGGCTGTTGTTATCTGCGAGCGAATCAAAGTTGTGCTGACTTTCAAAACAACATCTCTTACTAATATGCTACTACTTGCATATTCATAATGAATTTTATTATTTTCATATTATCATATTCTAGCCTACATTTTGAAACCATTTGGGCCAATTTAAATTAACTGAGGAACAAAGATTTTAATAAAAGTAGTGAAACGCAAATAATCATGGCCAAAGATAGCTTAGTCTTAAATTATGATGTTGAATAAATGAATGAATAAGTAAATACACATACATACAAACACACATGCAAACTTATTACTGTATATAAAAAGAAAAATGCTAATGTGTTAAAAAAAAGGATAAAACATATCACCCACACAAAGTTCCAAGGGCATCAGATAAAAGTACAGTATACGGAACACCTAAATATCCTGTAACCTGCTGGGACTCTCATTTCTCATAATATACGTCTCCGGAGAGAGGTAGTGTTCCCACACAGACTTCCATTAGTGCACTAATGCTGATGAACAGCAGTTCCTCTCATCACCTCTGTTACACTAGAGACGTTCCCTTGCTCTTTCTGTGTGGCCTGCTGGTGTTGGCTGGTCTTTACCAGGTTGGTGTAACATTGTTGATCTGTTTTCCTATTATCTCAGAGACAAGCATTTCCACAGTGTCTTCCTCCAGGGCCCATGTATTTTCAACTCAGACAGCTAAATGCAGACATATGGATCTCAATAGCTTTGTGTGGCAATAGCACTTTTATGAAGAGCCCGTAAGGCATTGTAAAATGACAATTGTTTTTTTCTACTTCCCCTTAAATTTTTTTCCCTTCCCGTTTAGTTTTTATTATATCTTTGTGTGTGTGTGTTATATATTTTAGGAGTGTAACGATACATGGTATTGGTACCGAACCGTCACGGTACGGACATCTTGATTCGGTGCATGAGGCCTTACAACGAATACAGGCAATTCACCCTCAATCCAGAAGGGGGCACCCGCAGTAATGCAACACTGTTTGATAACCACCAGCAGAAGAACAGGCGAATGCCATGAGTTGCGCACTTGAAAACAAAGCCCACTAGACAGTGACCTTGTGCTGATTCTGAACTCGTCTCTCACTGACATAGGAGTAACTTATATTTTAAAGGCTTGCACACTCAACTGTTCGCGGAATGGAGCGTTTTGCTCTTGTATCCTACCTCTCTCATTTGGCACAAATCCAAATATCCCATACTATTTTCATATTTGCCATGTATCTGAATGCAAAACTATTATTCATTATGTAAATTATAGGCTTTGTACTTCAGTCGCATTCCAGCGGTGCCACAGAGGCAGGCGCGGTGATGTTCGGTTCACTGTATTTTATTTTGATAAGGTAACTGTGCTGTAAAGTTGGCAATGCTGGAAGTTATGTTTTGTGTGTGTGTGTGTGTGTGTGTGTGTGTGTGTGTGTGTGTGTGTGTGTGTGTGTGTGTGTGCTCGATCACTTCAACTGTGTCCTTGTACCAGCAGAATCAACTTAAAACACTACTGTCATTTATTGACTTATTAATAATGCATCACTGTAAAAGGTCTACTTTTATGTACACTCACAATGAAAACAAAACGTTGTGCTTTTGTAAAATAAAGAAAACAAATATGTCGCTTTCTGCCATTTGATTTTCCTTTGTGAACAAATTAAGCATGTCACAAAGGCTTAGTTCACACTGCAGGTCTTAATGCTCAGATCGGAAATCCAATTTTTTTGCACTGTTGTTCACATTGTCATTTAAATGCGACTGCCATCAGTCTCATGTGTGAACCGTATACGGCCCTGAAGTGACCCGCATGCGCAGAAGAAGACGTGACATGAGACGCAGCACACTGTGTTTGCGGATATAAAAATGGATGCTGCTCGTGTTAGCGCGTGTTTAGCATTTTTTAAGTTAATGTGCAATCGGAGCCTAAATAACGAAGTGATAAGAAGAAGAATATTAAGAAGAAGGAGAGCACGATTTCCTCCAGCGCAGAATTGTGATGTCTGTCGCATTTCAATGACGTAAAAATTGCATGAAATGCGACATGGCCGTTCATATATAGTGTATTTTTTTTTTTGCGTATTTATCACACTTGAATGATTCAGATCATCAAACAAATTTTAATATTACACAAAGATATTCCGAGTAAATACTAAATGCAGTTTTGAAATAATGATTTCATTTATTAAGGGAAAAAAGTTGTCCAAACTTGCCTGTCCCTACGTGAAAAAGCAATTGCCCCCTAAATTAATAACTGGTTGTGCCACACTTTGCAGCAATAACTGCAGTCAAGCGTTTGCAATAACTGGCAATGAGGCTTTAACATCTCTGTGGAGGAATTTTGGCCCACTCTTCTTTGCAGAATTGTTTTAATTCAGCCACATTGGATGGTTTTCAAGCATGAATGGACTGTTTAAGGTCATTCCACAGCATCTCAATTGAATTTAAGTTCGGACCTTGACTTGGCCACTCCAAAACCTTAATTTTGTTTTTCTTGAGCCATTCAGAGGTGGACTTGCTGGTGTGTTTGGAATCATTGCCCTGCTGTGTAAACCAAGTGCACTTGAGCTTGAGGTCACAAACTGATGGCTGGACATTCTCCTTCAGGATTTTCTGATAGAGTGCAGAATTCATGGTTCCATCAATTATGGCAAGTCGTCCAGGTCCTGAAGCTGCAAAGCAGCCTCAGACCATCACACTACCACCACCATGATTGGCTGTTGGTACGATGTCCTTTTTTATGAAATGCTGTGTTGGTTTTACGCCAGATGTAAAAGGACTCGCACCTTCCAAAAAGTTCAAGTTTTGTCTCTTCAGTCTACAGAATATTTGCCCAAAAGTCTTGGGAATAAACAAGATATTTTTTGGCAAATGTGAGACGAGCCTTTGTGTTCTTTTTGGTCAGCAATGGCTTTTGCCTTGGAACTCTCCCATGGATGCCGTTTTTGCCCAGTCTCTTTCTTATTGTTGAATCATGAACACTGACCTTAATTGAGGCAAGTGAGGCCTGCAGTTCTTTAGATGTTGATCTGGGTTATTTTATGACCTCCTGGATGAGTCGTCATTGCGCTCTTGGAGTAATTTTGGTAGACCGGCCACTCCTGGGAAGGTTCACCACTGTTACAAGTTTTGTCCATTTGTGGATAATGGCTCTGACCATGGTTTGCTGGAGTCCCAGAGCCTTAGAAATGGCTTTATAACCCTTTCCAGACTGATACATGTCAACTATTTTGTTTCTCATCTGTTGTTGAATTTCTTTACATCTCAGCATGATGTGTTGCTAAGTATGCGTTACTTTGTCAGACAGGTTCTATTTAAGTGATTTAAGGTAGGTTTGATCAGGTAGGTTTGGACAGCCTTTTTCTCTTGATAAATGAAATCATCATTTAAAAACTGCATTTTGTATTTACTTGCATTATCTATGTGTAATATTAAAATTAGTTTGATGATCTGAATCTTTTAAGTGCGACAAATATGCAAAAAAAAAAAAAATACATTATAAAAAAACAGGAAGGGGGCAAAAACCTTTTCATGGCACTGTATAGACAGTTGTGCTCAAAATTGTTCATACCCTTGGTAAATATGATTACAGAAGGCTGTGAAAATAAATCTGTATCATTAATCCTTTTGATATTTTATTTTAAAAATTTACAAAAATGTAGCCTTTCATTGGAGAATAAGAATTTAAAAATCTCATTATAAAATAAATGTTTTTCTCTAATACACATTGGTCACAATTAATCATACCCTTTTATTCAATACTTTTTGCAACTTCCTTTTTCCAAGATATCAGCTCTGAATCTTCTCCTACAATTCTTGATAAGTTTGGAGAACATCTGACAAGAGATCAGAGACCATTCCTTCATACAGAATCACTCCAGATCCTTCAGATTCACAGCTCCATGTTAGTACTTCTTCTCTTCAGTTCACCCCACTCATTTTCTATAGGGTTCAGGTCAGGGAACGGCCATGGTAGAATTTTGATTTTGTTCTCAGTGGGCCATTTTTTGTTTTGATTTTGATGTTTGTTCATGGATGATTGTCCTGTTGGAGGATCCAACCAAAGCCCATTGTAAGATTTCTAGCATGGACAGTCAATTTTAAATTTTGTATCTGTTGGTAGCTGATTGAATCGTTGATGCCATGATGCCAACAAGATAGCCAGGATCTCTGGCAGAAAAATAGGCCTTTTTTACTTTTTTTTTTTGGATTAAATTAAAGGTTAGATTTAAAAAATTTTTTTAATGAAATACCAAATGGATAAACAATGCAGAGTTATTTTCACAGCCATTTTGATCATATTTACCAAGGATATGAATAATTTTGAGCACAACTATATATATATATATATATATATATATATATATATATATATATATATATATATATATATTAGGGGTGCCCCGACTGATCGGCTACCAATCACTATCAGCCGATAATCGCTTTGGGATGTTTGATCGGCGGTCTCTAAAAATGCAGATCTCATAAAATGCCGATCTAAAGCTGATGACGCGTCTGCCGTGAGAGATTTGGCATGACATGCAGCGGCATGCGGTCCGGCAGTGCGTTTCATAAGCAGTCTGCAGCAGCACAGCGATTGATTCCACACCGAGTTTGCTGCACGGCACGCACTGAATTAAAGTGACAGCGCATTGGTTGTGGTAAATATGAAAACGAAAATGTAGTAATTACGCCATAAATGCATATAATTAAAGTCTGTTGTGTTTCACAGTCAACACATGTGGTTTTCTGGCTAGGTTTAAAGGAAAAGAGCACTTTTAGATAAACAAGGCAATAATAGATGGTACTGGGGGAGGTAGTAAAACAAAGTTCATTATGAACCGCAGGATTGCTTATAATAAAGATTTAAATGCAAAAAAGGCAGTAGAGTTGACTGTTTCTGTCTCTGGTAAGTTTTATTTTAGAATGTTTGTGATAATGAAAGAAAAGTATTTTAAATGTTTTGCCACTTGCTTGAGCAACTGTGATGTGCTGTGTGTAAGCTATTGTGCAACAATTGCACGAGTGTAAAAACAAAATGCAATGCACGATCAAACATTTAGGTGAGATATATTTATCTTTTTGAGAAATGTCTTAAAAATGCTTCTCTCCACCCCTCAAATAAAAAAAAAATCCTGAGAATTTGGTGGCAAAATATGCTTAATTGTCATGAAATGTCACAATGCAAAAATTCTTAATGTCCTAAAAAAAACATAACTGTTTATTAAGCATTTATGAATTGTGATAATAATTAACAATAATAATTTCAGAGTTTCTAGTTTACAACTGTATGGCACAATTTAAATAAAAAGCCCATTGACAAAAATGCCTAAATATTAATAAATATGTAAATAATTGTGTCTAAAGAGTTAACCAAGTAAATAATAATAATAAATTGTTATTATTGTTATTATTATTATTATTAAATTCTTGTTTTTAGTTAGTCAGCAGTGCTTATTTTGGCATCACTGAGACGCTATTGTAGCTTTAAATATTTTGTATTAGTTTTTTTTGTATTTTCCTTTTCGATTTTATTTTATCATCATCATCATCATTATTTTAAGTACTTTTTCATGAGTTTATCATTTTTAATTAGACCGTATTTTTTTAGACCGTTTTTTGCTAATTATTACTTTATTTTATTACCCTAAATAAAAAAAAAGAGAAATTGGTTTGAGTTAGATATAATAACTTTTTTTCTAGTATTATTATTATTAAGGTTTTAAGGGAGGAGCGCTCAGACATTTCTCCACACTTTTATGAGATTATTATTTACATCTTTGTAAATATTTCTCTCTCCTTTTAATTGAATTTAGCTTAAAACCTGGCATTGAGTTGTAGAACCTGAAAGAATGATCACATCTTTTCAGAGAAGCAAAATTATACTTTATTGACAGCCTTGTTATGCCCACCCTTTGTTCCTAAACCTCTTTGTCACATTCTTCTCTGCACCTTCACATATTTTCCATTTCTATTCTTCATTTTCATTTTGGTTGGGAGGGGTTGAGTCACACTGTGCGCATTAAGTCTAATATGCACATCCAAGGAAGGCGACGCTCTGTAGGGCACTTGTGAGTCACTCGTGGACCGACTTCAAATGTAACGCACATTCAAACACCCAATTACCAGAATGCCTCTGCGTGCACCTCCAACATGCTCACAAAAACCATATCCAAGCAACGCATTGTCTTTATAATGACACTTTAACAATGTCACCGTCCTCTCGGCCACCACAGAAGAAACGACAGCTGCATGTTGTCCTCTAATCAGTGCCGTTTCAAGGTGTTTCTTTTTCACTTCTATTCCTGAGGTGATTTGAATAGCGGACCGTGGTGGATTTCTATGTTCCCCGTTGATTGATTGTCCAATGAAGCCAAACTTAATGAGCAGTTCTCACATCAGGCTAAACAGACTGGCAGTAATTTGTCATGAAAAAGAACGAGGGAGAAGTGGTGTGTTTGTTACCGCGGTAACCCTTTGTAGTAAATCTTTATATTTTCATGTGGTTGTATAACCATCTCAATTTCCTTTTGATGAAAACTGTTGATATTTAGTGGAGAAACTTTAGTTCCCATTAAAACATCTCCAAAAGTCCAACCATATAATTTGCAAACTGAGAGAACTTTTTTATATTTGATGGCCTTTTTGTTTTGTTGATTTCAGTGTGATAAAAGGATATTTCTTTGAGCAGTGTGATCCATAAAGGCAGATGATGAGTCTAGCGCATTTAATGCTTTAGCTTTAGGGTGGGCCATAAATGTTTCGGCTGCATAAGAATGAATTCATAAGATAGTGCTGTGCATGTTGTACTCTGATTTTGGGAGTCTTTAAAACACTCCACGTACCCCATTTGAATTAAATGAATCAGATTTCATGGACTCTTTTATAATTCATTTCCATTTTGCCACTTGTGTTTATTGTGTTTAGCAGAGCACAATGCACCATTTGTTTTGTTTTTTAAGCTTTATGTTTTAATGATGCTGAAATTGCTTCTCCTCAAGATTCAAAAAGTTAATTACAACTTTTTAAAGTGGAAATCTGTTTTCTTGACTATGTAGCATATGTATTTGAAGGGCAACAGAGAAAATGTTGAGAATAAACATGTTCTATATTTATTCCTGTGAGTCTGCGAACATGTAAGAAACTAAAAGCGTGACTGTCTGCGTGACTAATGTTCCCAAAAAAATCTCAGCCATACTTTTTCATATTTTTCAATTTTCATATTCACCTATAAAGTCTCACTCTACACCCTCTTCATAACTACATTCCTTCTGTTTTGTTTCTGTTTGGGTGTCTCTTTATTTCTGTCTCTCAAATATCTGGCTCTTGTTTGAACATTTGCTTGTCTTTTGTCATACCTCCTTTGTATTCAAGTATAGCATGAACTGCATGGTTTCTAATGTTTTTTGCAATATCTGTCTGTTCACGATATTTGTCCCAGTGTTACTATTGAACTGGTTAGTCTTAATAATGTTTGTAAAGGTCAGGAATGACACCATCTTGGTTGCTTTGGTGTACTCACTGTGCATATATTAGCATTTTAAGGGGTCCTTGTGGACTGCGTGTCAAAACACTCCAATAGATGCTGCTTCTTTGTGTGGGCCTTGTGTACAGAACTAATGATTTTGATGCTTTTGTTTTTGTGATGTCAAACATGATGCACATTCCCTGTTTTACATGATTTATACAAAGCTGAACAACTGTGGCCTCCAAACTCCATAAGTATTTGAAAAGACAGATTGTATGAAATGCAATTCCACATAGAGCTGCATGATAAACAATGTCATATTGAGGTTGCTATAAAATGTATTCTGATAACGATAATAAGCTCTGGACGTTTTTACTTGATATGGATTAATTTGACGGCAGAAATAAACGCAATAGACAACCAGTCAGTGCCTGTTGCTAATAAGTCTCTGTGCAAGTGAATTTTACAACATTTCATTTGAGAAAAATTACAGACAAATGACAGCCCGTCAAAATAAAAGTCCAGTTTAACATAAAGAAAGTATGACAGAAATAGTTTGCTAGTGCTATTACTATTATTCTTAAGTATTAATGATAATATTATTATTTTTTTTAAGGAATATCATACAACCATTTTTTTTTTCATTAATGTATGCAGTTTATACAGTGCTGTTTTGCAGCATTTTATTTGACAAAAAATATTAAATGTTTTGTTGTACATTAAATGTTGTCTTTTCATTTCATTACATTTGAAAAGATTAGCTAAATTATTAAAGTTTTAAGTCATTTAATTAGACAATTTTTAAAGATGTATTTGTATTTAATCATAAAACACAAAATCCATAAATAAATAAATACACACATACATATAGACATACATACATAAATGAATAAAATGGAAAACAGAATTTAGCGAGGGGAACATGGGGCCTTAAATTAAAAAGTAGCTCTGTGGAGTTTACCTGTGAACAAACAAATTATCTTTACATTTATTCTCAAGGAAATAGTTTGCCCCGTCAGGTTCACATACAGTATCCACAGGTGTAGTCCATCACATTATTTAAGGGAAAGTTCAATTAATGCTTGACAACCAGAAAAGGAGCAAACTGTTTTTGTCTTAATATCATTTTAAACAATAAATTGTTCATCTTTGCAATTTTATTTCACTGACATTAAATGATATTGTGTGTTAAGGTTATGTTATATAATGGTAATACGTCTGCTTTTAACTGTACCTTTTAGAAGTTTGCTTTTCATACCGTCTCTTCCTCCAAAAACAGTTAAAAGAAGATGTCCTTGGATGTTAATTCATTCTAAATTCATCCAGCACCACTGCCACCTCCTAAACGAGGGTGGGCTAATACATTGGTCTGAGATAACATTTTTTGGACTTTGTATTTTAACAGCAAGACTGTGTTTGGGGGCATTACCGTCTGTTCCAAAAGTCTTGGCTCTCGCTTATCAATTAGCCTCTCAACTTGTTTCATTAATGAACTCTTTAGCCCATGAAGGTCTGTGAATATGATGGCTTAATGAGAGCCCTCATTCCAAACTGCTTTCCAAGGGCTGGAAGGTTAAAGCTTCTTCTCTCGTGTGGCCTATTTCTTGGTCCTTTAAGTGCAGTAGATAAAGTTTTTAGGTCTTGTTAGATGTCTGTGGTGCTCTGCCAAGGCTTGGGCACTTTTCCATGGTTCCACAAGATTAACATTTGGCTGGAACTCAGACAGGCTTCAAAGACTCCATATGAAAGGCCTGGAATGCTAAAATAATTAAAGCAAATTTTGCATTTAGTGTCTATTGGTAAAGTTTTGTCTTTATTAGTTTTAAAGCAACTACTTTGAGCAGACATTTTACTCACTTTACCTTTTGCCATCTGAGCTAAAAACATTGGTAAATAAAAGCATGTGGCTCATTGAAGAGAGGTGTGATGTTGTTTTTATAAAGCCATCAGACTTATCATTTATATCCGGTAGAAGATCAAATAGATTAAAAAAAAAAAAAAAAAAACAGGCTTGCATTGGGAGAGGGATCTGAGCCATATCTAGGGATCAGAATATCATTGACAATCATTTTTATTTTATTTTACACAGTTCAACATTAATGTCAAATGCCTAGTTCAAAGAACTGCAGACTTTATGTAGCATTTTCTTTTAGCTGCATGTGGATTTGTAATGTAAACACATCATGAAAACCAACACTGAGGTGATTTGATGGGAATTAACATAGTGTTAATACGGCCACTCTTCCAGTTTCATGTAGTAAATAAAAATAGAAATGTTATTTTCTGTTATTTTTCCAGCGGCGTTTGAAGTTTTGTCATTCAGCCAAAATAAATCGTTTGAAATTCACTCAGTCTGAAGTCAGCTGGGAAGCAGATTGTTTAGCAGCATTCGTATAACATGTCACGTGACCTTTAGATGTTGGCAAGCCTCAATTGCTATGTCAGATACTTGTGTCTGTTCAGTTTTAACATTTATTTTTCAGTGCATGGACTGATTTTTGTGCTGCTCATTTTCGTAGAGGTTTTTCACCTGTTTTATCAGCTAATTATTTAGTATGATAATCACTGGCTAATTATTTAATTGGTTTGACCACTTACTGACATTATAGAGCTTAGCTGAATTAATTCTAGTGCTAATTCATATAATTCTTCTCCTGCAATTACTGATTGCAGCGTTATAAACCTTTAACACTTAGCTCATCAAGCGATATTCACACTGGCAGCTATTTGCAGTGACAAAGTGACCTGAAGTCAGTCATTTTCAGTGAGAGTTGGCAATATAATGTGACATGAGAGGAAGCGACCAATGTGGATGTGTCAAAGTTGAACTTTATGCAAATGAGTAACACAATGTGGCGAATACCAATAGAAGTGGAGCGCAAGTGATCTCCCTTGCATAAGATATTATACAGGCAAGAAAGAGGAGAGGTTAATGGTAACTGGAAGTAATTTTCCTCTTCTATACGATTTTATCTGCGTGATGCGTGGCAAAAAAGATCTGGAAAAAAAAAAAAACACTGAAATTGTCTGCATCATGTCATGATGCATTTTTTTTTTGTTCCTGCACTTTACACTTTCCCCTTAAGAATCAGTGGCACCTCCAAGAAATGTTTAATTCTGAGAGACGATGGATGGATGGATTTGTTAAAGTTCTACTCTATATTTTGTTTGTCTGTACAGGTCTTCTTTCACGCAGTTGTTCCACATCCTCTTCCTCTTTGGACTCCCGACAAACATCCAGGCGACCCCCACGGCCACTCCCACGTCAAAGACCACCGCTGCGGCCATGGCAGGAACGGACCCCTCCCAGCACCAGATCTACTCCTCCCTCCCGTTCCCTCACCGCCACGCCACACTCTGGTACGTCCTTGTTGCATACTCTAGTTTTTACTGTCTACAGTAAATAGTATTTTGTATTTGTATTTGTAAATAATAATGTCCAAAATAAAATAAACCCCAAGGAGGGATCAGATTCTTAACATAGTCTTGCATCCCCCACAAGGGCAAAGACTAATCCCACAGCAAATATGTGAATATAAATGAGTTCTGCTGTACACTATTCACAACATTTACAGATATTCATATGCTTCAGCAGCATGATAAGGTTTAATGTTGTTCAGAGTTGCTCCCTCCTTGCATTTCTACAAAATTTGCATAGCTGCAATAGTACAGTAGCTTCTTAATTTGATTTTTTTTTTTTCATAGGGAAAATCCTTGATAATTTTCTTGATAAAGCTGGGTTGCCAGCACTCTCTCAGATTATTTGAAGACATTTCCTTCATTTAAAAACTGTAATAATCTTTATTTATGTATTTACTTACTGCCATGTGGAAAGTATTTAGTATAACAATGCTTCCAAGTGTCTGTAAACTTTCTATAACTTTTCTAAGTATTTGTAACCTTTTCTAAGTAACCTTTCTGCATATCTGGTCACATGACACATGAAATTTATGATACATTTAACATTTTAATGTATAATATATTATGATACATTAACTGATGCAACTTCCCCTACTTTCTCCTGCGTAATGTTTTTAGATGGATATTAATAGTAGAAGGTTCATCCATGTAGTGGTAATTTATTACGGTTGATGTTTTGGCATAATTTCTGTGTTTAGGTTTCCGTAGTATTCATTTTCTTTTTCTTTTGTAAATCACAACTACAATAGATGGCAATTATAGAGTGTATCTTTAAGAGGGTATGAGATGTTTTGAATTGTTTTGTTTTTTTTCTCATCAGGAATTGCTCGCAGCAGGACCCCTTCAGCCAGCAGCACAGCACAAGAGAGTCTAGAGGTGCATTTGGGGGAGCGTGTATTGGTGGTGGGACAAAGAACAGGCGTTGTCCGATATTACGGCAAGACCAGTTTTGCTCCAGGTATGACACTATTGCCTTTCTAATAACCTCCTGCAGTGTACGATATCTCTGGAAATTGCATTACAGGTCGGGGTTAATTGCACATTTAGAGAAATTCGATGGCTACCCCTTGGCCAATGTACTTGAATCGCTCTCCTTTATGTAACCTCTGAATGAATTAAAGCCATATTTCAGTAGCAGTATAAATGTTACAAGACGTCTAATATCACACAATGGTGAGAGAAACATTTTGTAAATAAGTAAAAGGCCAGCCACTCAGATTCCCTTAACGCACACTTTACCTGTCATTCTGCTGGGATTTTATGTCTGCTACGCTGCTAGGTCTTTAAGTTGAATGCAGCAGTTTTCAAATGTATACCGTATAAAGGTTATTCACTTAATGGGACTGAGGTTCAGGTGAACTCAGCAGTTCTTCAGCACTGTGAAGTTAGTTGTACTTACTGCCGTATAAAGTACACTAGATGTTTTGCAGGATTTTAGGTACACTCATTGTGTTCCAGGCCTCTTTGTTTACTTTGTTTTAGGGGTCAGATTATCCAGATGAAAACTTGATGGGTGTCAATTATTAAATTATAGCATTTTCATTGTAAGTAGCATATAATAAATAAATGAATAATACACACTGCCGTTCAAAAGTTTGGGATCAGTAAGTTTTTTTTTATAAACGTTTCTTATGCTCATCAAGGTTGTATCTATTTGATCAAAAATACAGAAAAAAAGCAGTAATTTAATAAAATATTGCAATTTAACAGTTTTCTATTTTAATATACTCTAAAATATAATTTATTTCTGTGAAGCAAAGCTGAATTTTCAGCATCATTACTCCAGTCTTCAGTGTCACATGATCGTTCAGAAATCATTCTTATATGCTGATTTATAATCAGTGTTGGAAAAAGTTGTGCTGCTTAATGTTTTTCGGACCTGTGATCCTTTTTTTTTTTTTTTTTTCAGGATTCTTTGATAAATAAAAGATTAGAAAGAACAGTTTTTATTCAAAATCTTGTGTTACGATATGCACTACTATTCAAAAGTTTGGGGAAGTAATTTATTTTTCTTTCTGTCTTTCTTTAAATAAATTAATAATTTTATTCAGCAAGGATGTGTTAAATGGATACAAAGTGATAATAAAGACCAAAAAAATACAAAAAAATAAGCAGCACATCAATACTGATAATAAATCAGCATATTAAAATGATTTCTGAAGGATCATGCGACACAGAAGACTGGAGTAATGATGCTGAAAATGCAGTGCTGCGTATATTAAAATAGGAAACCAATATTAGAAAAAAATATGCTATAATATTTCAAAATATTACTTTTATATATAGTCAGAGGCGGACAGTAACGAAGTAAATTTACTTGAGTATTATACTTAAGTACACTTTTTGAGTATCTGTACTTTACTCGAGTATTATTTTTTCTGGAAACTTGCGACTTTAACTTCACTACATTTGAAAGACAAATATCGTACTTTTTACTCAACTACATTTATATCAAGGTCCCCAAGTAGAAAGTCGTTATATGTAGCAGTTTTTACAATGAGTGCATTTTCAGATTCACTGAACCCTTTTTTTCTGCGAAAATCCGGCCTGCGATCTGCCGGGACCTTCCTGTGTTGCCAAGTCTTACAGTATTTCTAAGCCTGCAGTTTTCCGCCCAGCTGTGAAAGGACATTTGGCTGATATTTTTTACGCAAATCTGGCAACCTCCGCATCTTCCCTGCTAAACTAATGTAAACGTCCGTGCTACTGCACAGCTAAAAGCGCTCTAAAAAGGCATGTGTTAACTCATTAAAGCCCTTTGGAAAATTAACCATGTTTTTACTATAGTAACCATAACTATGGTATTTGCAGTAAAATCACAGTATCCACAAATTTACTATTATCTCACTATAGTAACCTATAGTTTGTTTTCTTTTCAATGTTTGCTTTGTTTGCCTAAAATTAACCATATCATAGACTTCAATATCTCTTTGAAAAAGAACTTTGTAACTATTAAACAAGTATTAAAATGAGTTCAATGTAGCTGTAGGAGTGTTAGATAAAAATAAAGATGATTATCTTCATTCAGTTGTTCCCTTTTAATATGTTTTGTAACATAAAAGCTCTTAATTCCAAAGATAATACAAGCTAATCAGTGTATTTAGTAGGTTGCATTAGTGGCATATGGTATTGTAAATATACAACAATACGACAATGCATTTACTTTTTACTTTTGATACTTAAGTACTTTGTACTTTCACTTAAGTGAAAATTTGTCTTTACAACTTTCACTTGTAGTGGAGTAGTATTTGACCAGTAGTATCTGTACTTTCACTCAAGTAAGGAAACTGTGTACTTTGTCCGCCTCTGTATATAGTCAGGAGTTTTCTGAAGTATTCAAAATGTTTCAAGGCTGAAGATCAAACATGGTTTCACACAGATTGGTGAACAGAGAAGAAACTCGATTTTAATATTGTCTGTGATTGAATGTGGATGAACCATAGTCAGGGTTCATGTGCAGTTGTGTTTCACGTACGTTATCACTTTATGGCCACTGTGGAATGAGACACATGGGCTTTAATACTTGAAGCTGGGCGAACAACTCAATATACTGTTTATTCTTCTTGGAAAGTTCAATTTTCATCATTGATTTGTTTTTGTTTTTTTATTGAATAAGCCACCATGCCATTATGCACCTGAGCTGGCACATCACTGTATTAACCGCTGTGGCTTGCGTTTTATAAAATTTATCCGCAAAGTTAAATACATTTGATTTAATAAAATGCGATTGAATAATTGTGCCTGAATGCTGCTGGTTCATGGTTTGAGAAACTAGAGTAGCTGAACTATTGGCATAAAAAGCTTAAACACGCTCGCTCCTGTCCGCTAATTAATGACCACTGAGTGCTGTTGAACTCAGCTCTGAGGTTTGTGCGGAGAGCACTTCTATGTATCAGGCAGCTCAGCAATTTCATCAAATCAAAAGCTGAACAACAGATTTAGAGAGAAGTCTGGTATAATTTACTATGGCAGGCATTATATTGGCTAGATAATGTTCAATTACATGCACAGGAGGGACAGCGTATAATAAAATGCATTACTCACGATACAAGTATGTTTCATATTATTTAAATAAAATGAAGAAACAAATCAAAACCTATATTTTTCGATGCCTTGATAACAGCATTGCATGCTTTCTCGCATTTGAGAATGCACACATTCTCACAGCCAGTTTCAGGGTGCCACCTGGGAGGCTTTTTCAACAATTTTGAAGGATGTGTCAGCGTTTGTTGGATGCTTTCCTTTACTACCCCGTCTAACTTGTATATTTAAAAAATAAAATAATCAGTTTTACTTTTGTAAAAACATGAATACACAGACTTATAAATGCCTATGAAATTTCAAGCATTTAAGCAGTGGCCTTTAGATCAGAGTCTTTAGATCCTAGTTTTTTCATTAAAAGCTTTATGAGGTACACTTAAAAATAAAGGTGCTTCACGATGCCATAGAAGGACCTTTTTTGTCTAAATGGTTCCATAAAGAACCTTTAACATCTTAAGAACCTTTCTGTTTCACAAAATGTTCTTTGTGGTGAAAAAAGTTTCTTCATATTAGAAAAAGGTAAGAAAGAGATGGTTCTTTGACTGAATGGTTCTTTGTGGAACCAAAAATGGCTTTTCTATGGCATTGCTGTGAAGAACCTTTTAAGCACCTTTATTTTTAAGCGTGTACATGCATTCAGTCAGGTGTATCCATTATTTAGGGACCAAGTAGCCCCTATTGCAGAGGTCTTCAACCCTGCTCCTGGGGACCCACTGTCTTGCAAACTTTATTTCCAACCTGCTTCAGCACACCTGCATGCGTATTGTCAAGCAATCCTTAAGAGCTTGATTAGCTGCTTCAGTTGGGTTTTATTAGGGTTGGAGCTAAACTCTCCAGGATAGTGGGTCCCCAGGAGCAGGGTTGAAGACCTCTGCCCTATTGTATCTGTACTGATTCTTCTTTTTCTCGTCTAATGGGAGTCTATGGCAGCCCTATGAACGGAACATAGGAAAATGATGAAATTTGGCACATTTGTAGTGATGGCCATGAATAGTGATCTGATTAATTTTGGGGTCTCTAGGACCAACTCTGTAGCACCACCATCAGTTCAAAAATTCAACATTGAAATGGTAATACTCTTGAAACCCTAATACCCTAACCCTAATAAATCACATTGAATATCTTACATTAAGTCTGCACCCATTACAGTAGTAATCATTTTGAAAAGTACAGTTTTAATTTTTTTCTATACCCCTCCTTCCAATTTTGTCTATTTTTGTATTATTTAATCTTTGGACCGAGATGCATAGAAATGACTGAACAGATTTTTTTTGTTATGTTGCTGTGAACTTAACCGAGGTCAACCCGAAATTGGTTCAGAGGCTGTATCTCAGCCAAACTTTGATAAATGAAAATGATACTTGATACACTTCATCAACAGCATAGTATGAGGCTCCATGCTGGGAATAGAGCCACCTATGGATCGTGAGGGATGAAAAATTGCTATTCTGGCTTATAACTTTTGAACAGTTAATCAGAAAATTATGATCTTTGTGTCTATGGATTCCTCGGGTCATGCCAAATTATATCAGTTTTGCCAGGATTGGCTGAACCATGTGTCCACTAGGGGTGGGAATCGCAGGGTATCTCACGATACGATATAATCACGATACAGCGATTTTACGATAATCAATATATTTCTAGAAAATCCTATAATGATAAATCACGATATCTGTCTAAACAAAATGCCTGTGAAAAGGTTAAGTGCAAGTTTTATTTCTTTATTCAAGTCCAAACTGTTAAAAAAAAAAAAACAGCAAAAAAAAGTTCTGTAAATCAATTTTAACATGTTGAGAAGGCTAAATTAATCATTTTATTATTGGACTTATTGAAAGCTTACACTTTTATTTTTCTCTGTGTATAAACAAACACATTTAACTGCTTATCAAACAGAAAAAAAAAAGAAGAAAAAAAAAAAACAGATCTATATAATATAAACCAGATCTATATAATATAAACATTTCAAAATTTACCTAGAGTGCTTTCTCAACCTTTCTACTCTTATCATAAAAACGGAGCCCCACACAAAGAAATAGCTATATGTATTATTATTATTATTATTATTATTAATAATGAAAAAAATAATCATTAGTATAGCTAATAATTATTATTATTTAAGGTCTCATTTGGTAACATTAACTAATGTATTAGCTAGCATGAGCTAATAAAGCAGTGTATTTTCACAGCATTTATTAATATTTTTCAATGTTATTGAATAAAAATGCAATTGTTTATTGTTTGTACAAGTAATGTTTACCAGATACAACATTTGTTTAAAAATGTATTATTAAATGGTGAAATTAAAATGAATTAAGATTATTAAATGCTGTTGTTCATCGTTAGATCAAATTAATACTGGGATATTATTGAATATACCGTTTTTCTGAATATACAAGTAATTTTTAAGTCCTAAAATTGCTCATCTTAATTAACAATTAAAATGCATCATTTGAATATTTTCATGAATGATTGTATTTATTTATTTATCCTTCCTTTAAGTTCTTCAGGTTTTGTCAAATGGGGAGGCTGTGTAGGAGTTGTAAATGCCCTACTTTACATTGAAAACCAATATCATAATCTTATTGCCAAATTATATTATCACAAATCAGTTACACTTCAGACATGTGGCACCGTAAGCACTTCCGTTCCCTGATAAGTGTGAACACCATTTCACTTCTATAATGAAACACATGTAGCATATGTTGTGAAGTTTAACAACTTTTTTAACTGAGCTCTGGTTTGCTTAGGGTCGATAGTCACTTATGAAGGCTTTGGACTTGTTGAATAACATCCAAAGCCTAATTTTCTCTAAGAAAGTAGTTATCTTAAAGTTTGCTGCTGGAGAAGAACTGAACTTAAGTGCCCTCATTTGAAAGTAAAGATTCAACCAGACAGTAATGACTTTCCATTCATGTTTTTTAGAAAAAGAACATGGATCTTATCTGCCTTATCCGTGCAGTTTTATTGATGGGGTACTGAAAGCCCTAAGGTGAAATCCATCTTCCTCTCAATGTGCCCTTTTCATCTGCTATTCGTACATTCATAGAATAACGCTCACCCTGTGCTTTGTGCTTTGTGCCTTGTTTACTAAAAAGCAACTGTTTGTTTGTCCTTGCATTACAAAGCATTACAAAGCTTTTGGAAGGAATAACTGGATTTACTCAAATCGCAGGATTTGGTATTCGTTTGTTTAGGCTCGAGCTGTACTGAGAGATGACAGATTGGAGATTGTTTGCCAAAGCTCTGGTCGGCGAGAAAATCGCTACATTTCTCAAAATGTGTCTGCTTTTACAATGTATGTGTGTGTGTGTGTGTGTGTTTTTGTCCCTGACAGGATTTTGGTTGGGGATTGAGTTGGACAAGCCAAGCGGAAAGAATGACGGATCAGTTGGAGGAGTGCGATACTTCAGCTGTCCTCTGAAACACGGAGTCTTCGCCCCACCCTCACGAGTTCAGAGGCAAGTGTGCCATGGAGAATTTGTGGCCATAATCGCATCTCAACTGAGTCTTATTTCTGGTGTCTTGCTGACTTTTAGTATGATTATTTCTAGCCGACTGTGTCTTTGATTGTTGGACAGACATTTTGACCTTTCTGTACAGAAGCATTAATAACATTGTGCATCGACATTTGCAAGTCATTTCTGCATGAGGGACGTAACGGCCCCTTCAGAAAATAACCACTCTGCCCTTGTCCTCAAAAGACATTTAAAATTAGATCCCAACCTGGGATCCCAGATAAAATCACTGGACATTATTGGCATAATTAGCTTTTTTTTTTTAGACAAGTAACATAAATTTGGTGTGCCATTCTATTTATTTTTATTATTATTTTTATTTTATTTTTTTGCAAGAAAACTTTGTAATTTAACTTATGGGCGGCGTTTTCTACTTACTATTGTTAGTGTTACTCTTAAAATGAATTAGACCTAAAATTAGAATATTATATTATAAACTGCTCAAAGTACCTTAGAAACTGCATAGAAATTATCTGGCAACCACCCAACCTAGCTTTGGGGTGGCAAGTTTTACATGGAGAAGATGAAACATAGTTTATATTTTTTATAAATTTGACGGGAAGAAATTGGAAAGGAATTACTTCCCTTTTACTTTCTTTTGATTAAAATCGAGCCTCTTTTTCTTTTTCTTTTACTCAATTTATTTTTCTTCAGTCAGTCTTCCATTACGGCGCTAATCCTTCCCATCACCAGCGGTCTGCCCTCCATTTGTCCCTCTGTACCTTTTACGGCTTTATTCCCCTGCTGGTTATTCAACAAATGATCAATGTTCATATCTTCTCAATCTGTCATGAATCATATATTCTTAATTCAGAACCATCCACCTATGCCATACTCCTCTCTTTCTTTCTCATTGCATTTCTGTAAAGCGGCAGACTGACTGATAAGCACATTGTTCTAGAAGCTTTCTTTCGTTCAGACTTCTTAATTAACCCTCAGGGCAGCCACAGCTGAACCAAGAGAGATTCAAAAACTGCTGCCTTTAACGCACTTACATTTTACGTCAAACTGAAATCAAAATGGACACTATTTACTTTCTTAATGCATGCTCCTGGTCTCCAACCAAAAACATTCTCTCATCATTTACTCACTCCAGTGCCATCCCGGATGTGTATGGCTTTCTTCTGTGGAAAAAAAAGAGAACAGTATTTTTAGTAAAAGAATCCATCTCTGTGAGCCCATGTAATGGAAGAAGATGGAACCTCTAAAAAATGACTCTAGAAAGTCACGAGGGTTAGTAAATTTTTTGGTGGAGTATCTCTTTGAGGCCCATTCATGACTATTAATCAACTATTAATATAACTATGACTAACTATATTGGCATCCACATCAACAGACAATAATATTCTGTTTATTATAAGCACAGGCTCTTGTTATATCACCTGCCTTTTTAATTGTTCAAGCTTTTCAAAGTTGGTGGATTCTAACTGGCTGTCGACGCTTTTATTATTCATCAAATTAAAAAAAAAGTTCTGAAAGTGATGTCAATAATATCAGTCCTCTGCATACAGGTGCTGGTCATATAATTAGAATATAATCAAAAAGTTTATTTATTTCACCAATTCCATTCAAAAGGTGAAACTCATTCATTACTCACAGACTGATATATTTCAAATGTTTTATCTTTTAATTTTGATGATTATAACTGACAACTAAGGAAAATCCCAAATTCAGTATCTCAGAAAATTAGAATATTACTTAAGACCAATACAAAGAAAGGATTTTTAGAAATCTTGGCCAACTGAAAAGTATGAAAATGAAAAGTATGAGCATGTACAGCACTCAATACTTAGTTGGGGCTCTTTTTACCTGAATTACTGCAGCAATGTGGCGTGGCATGGAGTCGATCAGTCTGTGGCACTGCTCAGGTGTTATGAGAGCCCAGGTTGCTCTGATAGTGGCCTTCAGCTCTTCTGCATTGTTGGGTCTGGCATATCACATCTTCCTCTTCACAATACCCCATAGATTTTCTATGGGGTTAAGGTCAGGCGAGTTTGCTGACCAATCAAGCACAGTAACACCATGGTCATTAAACCAACTTTTGACTGTGGACTTTAGAAAACACAGTGAACCAACACCAGCAGATGACATAGCAGCCCAAATCATCACTGACTGTGGAAACTTCACACTGGACTTCAAGCAACATGGATTCTGTGCCTCTCCACTCTTCCTCCAGACTCTGGGACCTTGATTTCCAAATGAAATGCAAAACTTACTTTCATCTGAAAAGAGGACTTTGGACCACTGAGTAACAGTCCAGTTCTTTTTCTCCACAGCCCAGGTAAAACGCTTCTGACGTTGTCTCTGGTTCAGAAGTGGCTTGGTAGCCCTTTTCCTGAAGACATCTGAGCGTGGTGACTCTTGATGCACTGACTCCAGCTTAGGTCCACTCCTTGTGAAGCACTCACAAGTGTTTAAATCAGCTTTGCTTGACAGTATTCTCAAGCTTGCGGTCATCCCTGTTGCTTGTGCACCTTTTCCTACCCAAATTCTTCCTTCCAGTCAGCTTTGCATTTAATATGCTTTGATACAGCACTCTGTAAACAGCCACACCTTTCAGTAATGACCCTCTGTGAGTTACCCTCTTTGTGGAGGGTGTCGATGTTCGTCTGGATCGTCTGGATCACTGCCAAGTCAGCAGTCTTCTCCATTAATGTGGTTTCAAAAAACAAGAGATACCCGGAATTTATACTGTAGGGATGGTCATTAATTGAAACTCAAATGTAAATATTCTAATTTCTGAGATACTGAATTTGGGATTTTCCTTAGTTGTCAGTTATAATCATCAAAATTAAAAGAAATAAACATTTGAAATATATCAGTCTGTGTTTAATGAATGAATATAATATACAAGTTTCACTTTTTGAATGGAATTAGTGAAATAAATCAACTTTTTGATGATATTCTAATTATATGACCAGCACCTGTAGTTACGTTTCTGGTGTGGACTTTCTATTCTCATAGAATTATAATGATTATTAAAACTTCTATTAAAATTTATCATTGGTGTGAATGGGCCTTTAATGCGCATAATTCATTAGTGCATGTTCTTCTAAAGTAAAACTTCCTTTTCATCTCACATCATCTTGGCTGTGGAGTGAAGAACATATTGTTAACCAATAAACGATAGTTATTGTAATGTTTTTTGTAGTTTTAGGCTACTGTTGTTGGTCAGTGCAACATTTCTAATGTATGGTCTCTGTTCATGTTAGTCAACAAAGATTACAGGAATTATAGCAAATAATGGTACATTTACAAAGCAGCATAACTATTAAAGGAACACTCCACTTTTTTTGGAAATAGGCTCATTCTCCAACTCCCCCAGAGTTAATAAGTTGAGTTTTACCGTTTTTGAATCCATTCAGCCGATCTCCGGATCTGGCGATAGCACTTTTAGCATAGCTTAGCATAGATCATTGAATCCGATTAGACCAGTAGCATCGCGTTCAAAAACGATTAAAGAGTTTCGATATTTGTCCTATACATGCCACGGCCATGTTACGGCAGCAAAGTTCCTTGATTATTACGCAGGAATGAGAGTAGTTCCTAATCATATCAGCCTAGAAAATCGCAACTTTTCATTTTCCGCCGATCTTAGTACACGATATAACTACAGAAGAGTCAAGTTTTAAATAGGACAAATATCGAAACTCTTTGGTCATTTTTGAATGCGATGCTACTGGTCTAATAGGATTCAATGATCTATGCTAAGCTATGCTAAAAGTGCTATCGCCAGATCCGGAGATCGGCTGAATGGATTCAAAAACGGTAAAACTCAACTTATTAACTCTGGGGGAGTTGGAGAATGAGCCTATTTCCAAAAAAAGTGGAGTGTTCCTTTAAGATATAGCTCCTGAAAATGCTTTGTTCATAGTAATTTATGGACTAGTCTATAATGGTATATAGTAATCTGGCTATATTTTAAAGCTCTTTAGACATTTGTTGATTGAAACATTCATTTCAAATCGTTATACTTTAAATTGTGAACATACTGTAGTAGTTCTCCATGCTCAGGTAGACCTTAAGCCTCCTCGATTGGTGTCAGCAGTCAAGTCAGTGTCTGGTGCTGGCAGTTTTTCAGGAGAGGAACAGTCTTCAACAATTACTGCAAACTCGTATTTAAGTCTGGCACTGTTCTGGTACAGAACAATCGTGATTCACAATCCAATCAGCTCCCAGTAGACTATTTCACTCTGAAATACATCACATTATGGAAGTAAAATGGGTTTTGAGTGTCATTTCATGTTTACTTCAAAGATGTTCATTTCAAAGATTTTACCTGTCCATTGGAGAATCATTCTGGGGCTTTTTTCTGTCCTAACGTGTATAGATTTGTGATTTTGTTCCTGCTACATATTTACATGTCAAATTGTTTATGACAATTTTGACAAGCATTTGTCAAAATAAACCCATGTGACTGTCACTATTTTGAAGTGATGAATTTGTTGTTTGACAGCTAACAGAGTATACGCAAGGGTAAAATAATGTGTCTTGACAGTTTTCTGGCAGAGCGTCAGTTGTAAAAGTGCAGTGGAAGAAGTAATACTGAACATTCACTTTGTTTTAACTAGCAGGATTCATGGCTCAGTGGACTGTCTGTCAGAGCTGTCCTCGTCTCGGATGAACTATTCCTTCACAGGTGAGCCATTCCGTTGTCTGCTGTCTGATTCCCTCTCCTCTGTCAAATCTTTTAAGACTGAGGACAGTTTAGACATTCCTTTTTTTCATAAAAAACTGTAGATTTTTAGATATTTGGTCACTTTTCAGTGGATGTTTGTGTTTGTTTTAATAAGGAATTCGACGCACTCTCAGCACTTCCTCAACCATCGCCACACAGAGAGAACCAAGCCGCAAAAGTCAAGCAAACAGGTGAGAATAATGTTCATGAGTTGTGCCATAATTTTCTGACCTCATTTTCAGGATTGATTTTTGTGATAATTGGCAACACCAGCTGCAGGATAGTCAGGTCTTATTTGACCATAATCTAATAATTTTTCAAATTCCACTTTCTGGTCAATTTTCAGCTATGTTTAAATAAATTGCAGATAAAACAGAACTAAAATGTTACTGATAATGAACTAATATGCAATAATTAACTAATATAAAATAAGCAGAAATGTATGTGTTAATTAGCATTAATTAATGATGACCAAAAATTAAAGTTTGAATTTAGCCAAATCCGAAAATGAAAATAAAGTTTATTTAATAATCAAGTAATCAATCAGATTGATTTAACAATACTCAAATAAAAACATCGCTTTAGTGCTATAATTGTTTATGGAAGCCTGTTTCCACCACTAAATTAAAAAAAATAAAATGGTAAATGTGACTTTTTATTTCACAGTTCTGATTATTCCTCAGAATTATCTGATATAAACTCACATAAAGACTTTTTCTGCCAATTCTGACTAGTTTACTCATAATTAAGAGATACACCTGCAATTGTAACAGGGTTCGAACGGTCATGAAAAACCTGGAAAAGTTATGGAATTTTAAAACAGCAATTTCCAGGCCTGGAAAAGTTTTGGAAAAATAAATAAACCCAGAAAGTTTTCGAAAACTCATGTAAATCTATTTCACAAATCTCTGTATAATAGAATTATGTTTAATCAGGTCCTGCATTTCGGTGCGGGATTGCACATAGGCTATATCACATAGTTTTACTCATTCCCGCAGCTTTCAACTTTAAAATGATGGATATTCACACATTTATTCAATAGCCTATAGCATGTAGGTTTGATGAGTAAATAAATCCACACAGACTATCAGATCAAATCAGTCATTTGAAAACAGCGTGAGTGATTCAGCTGTACCGCGTCTTCTCTCTTTGACTCTCTCTTAAAGCGGCTTCTCATCGGTGCATCTTGTCTGCACTAAAGAGCTGCTGCACGCTGCGATACATGTCTTTCGCTCGCATTTTAGTATAGTTGACAGAATTGTCACTTGTCTAATCGGGTCACTGTTGCATCATCACAAAAATGTAGCCTATTATTTATTTGCACGTCTTTTTAAGCCATTCAGTACTCGCGCGCACCAGAGGCGGTTTCCTGTGCACTCAGTCAAGTCCAAAGGGCGCGCAAATAAAGCCGACTTGCGAATACCAAATTGAGTTTGGTACCAAACAAGCTCAGTAGAACCCTGCACGGGTCTCAAACATATGCCCCAGTCCAGCCCTTGTCCAACAGCTTATCAGAATTATCAGCCCAAGTCCGATTGCCAAGTCTTTTTTTTCTCTTTTTCTCTTTCCCTCTTTCCCATTACACTGCTGCTGTTGTAACCATTAAAATAGTTCAGTTTCATTTTTAATGACAAAGTGGTTATATTTATTTTTGTTTCTTTATTAAGCTAATTAAAAAAAAAAAATGTTTGGAACATTTTTTGTTTGTTAAATTCAAGTTGTTGTTTTTAATGTAGCCTAACGACCAAGCGGCCAGCAGCAGACAGTGAGTTAGCCTATGTTTAATCAATTTAGGTTTCTCAAATCATCACCACTTAACTAAAGTAAAATCTACTTATAAAATACTTTAAAAAAGCATATCACAATGGTAGCTTGCATTTTTTTCTTATAACAGTGGGGAAAAAAACCCTTCATTTTTGCTCATAAAGGTAAGAGTAATACATCATTCGGGACTGTTAAGGGTCTACTTTTATTTGTGTGCACTCACAATATCAACATACGTTTGGTTTGTTTGAACACAAACAGGATGCGCTTTCTGCCGTCTATTCTATTTCCCCTGACCCCGACACATTCATCATGGTAATTACGTGCTGGGGTTTTGCGGCAAGCTTTATTGCTTGCACTTTAATGCGGAACTCTTCCAGCACTAGCTGCTGCTGCTGCTGGACACTAAACACCGTCCGAGCCGCTCTTGACAGTCGCGGTAGCATGGTCTCATGTTTCCACCAAATCCTTTTCATCACCGCAATAATTGATGGATATCTAAAATATAAAAATGAGGAGGAAGCCTAAAACGAGCCCGATGCACGGCCCACATCTGAGCTATGATGTGAAAATTGTTCCGAAGCCGAAAATAAGTCGAGGCCCATCACGCTGAGGCTGAAATGCAAGGCTCTAAAGCGCAGCTTGTTGCATTTAAGCAGCAAAAATACACACAAAATGAATTTAAAATTACCATCCTGGCAAGTATCCTCATAAGCACTGTCAGTTTTTTCTTTAGTGAATGTAAACAGTTGCGAAAGAGAAAAGTTTCCAAAACGAAGTTCAGGAGTTAAATAAATGATAATATTGTGTTGTGTTGTGTTGTGTTGTGTTGTGATATGTTCTCTGTGTGCAGTAACATCTGGTGCAGTTGCAGCTTGTACATATTACTAAAACAAGAAAGCAAACAATAGCGTTAGTTGTTAATTTTAGTTAATGCTATGATAATTTGAACAGATTTTTATTCTTATTGTAAAATAATGGAACATTAGGTCATGAATATTGTCTCAAAAGTCATGGAAATGTATTGGTAAAAATGTATATGAACCCTGTGTAAGTTATAAAGTTGAATTCTGAGGGGGGAAAAGGACTATTATCTTAAAATTAAGAAAGTTTATATATTACAATTCTGATTTTATAACTCGCAATTAAGTCAAAACTGTGAGGTACAAACTTTGCGACTTTATACCACGCCAGATTTGTGAGAAAAAGTCACAGTTACCTTTTTTATATTTATTCAGTAACAAGGTTCCATAGATTTTACTTCAATTTGTTGTTGAAATATATTTATTCAAAAATATATTAAATAATGAATTTGAAGTAAAAAAAAAAAAAAAAAAAAATATGATAAAAATGTAATATAGTGCATCAACTGAAAACAGCTTAGGCAGCTCAAAATGAAATGAAAATGAAAAACAAGAAATCAATATTTTTAGCCCAGTTCTAGCATCCACACAGCTAACTAGTTTACTTATCCACAAACACAGTCTAAACACGGCAACAGGGAAGCACTAATTGGACATCATATTTCAGTGAATGATTTTGGCCTTCCGAAACAGGCAAAAAGTCATTTTCAGATTAATATTTTCAAATGCCAGAATTTTGGTGCATCAGTAGTATTGATTAGTTCCTTGTATCCCATTCTCAAATTATCTTTGTCTTCTGTTGTTGCCTCTCAGGAACCGTTCCAGTAATTTGCGGCGACGCTGGAGCACAGTCAGCGCTGGCAGGGGTACATCAAGGGCAAACAGCAGCGCTGGCCCAGGGCCTAACCGAGTGGGTGGCACCACCAGTTCCTCTGGCTCAGATGGCACTGTCAAACTCCACCTGGGCATGCAGGTCTTGCTAATTAGTGCCAATGAGATGGGCACCATCCGCTACATTGGCACAGCTGACTTTGCCCCTGGCCTCTGGCTGGGCCTCGAGCTGCGAAACCCGAAAGGCAAAAACGATGGTTCTGTGGGCAGCCGACGCTACTTCAGCTGTCGACCTGGCCATGGGGTTCTGGTGCGACCCAGCAGGGTCACGTACCGTGGTATCAATGGGGCCAAGCTGGTGGATGAAAGCAGCTGAGACGGTCACACGCCGAAACGTGGGCTTCCCATCTCTCCATCCATCTGGCTTTAGCTTCATTTTGTTTCTATGGATTTGTTTTGACATTTCAGCCAACCTGAGGAGACTTTTTCTTTCCAACTGCACTAAGACTCATACGTTCACAGCTGATAAACTGTTTACTCCATTTTCTAAACTAACTAAATATAATGTGTGGGAGCAAATAATCCATTTTCATTTCTTCTTCTGAAGTTTTCATTTTAGCTGGAGGTTTGAATTCAGATGCTTCTGATTAAGTAAACAGTAGCAGTCTTTGAGCACTTTAATAAATGTGGGTGAAGACAATGACTTGAATGGCAGGATTTAAGAAGTTCAGACAATTTAATAAATTCAGTAACTGTGACTGTATCAGCTTCAAATCCCCTCAGACGTTCTCTCAACAGAATAAAGCATCGCTTAGTGTTTGTCTACTCTTGTTAGAAGGTGTGACTCCCTTCAGAACATGGCACTTATACATTCAGAAACGTGTAATCTTTCATATTGATGTGAGACCAGTTACGATTAAATAATAAGCACTTTAATATTATCATAATCCAAGAACTAATCAGCTCAGAGAATAAAAACTTGATTGTACTTGATAGTTTCACAGATGATGTAGCAGTTGTTGCCTGTAATAAAGAACTACTCTTGACTGAGAGATCCCTAATAGAAACTTAAGTCAGTTTTGTGAAGTCATTTAAAGATGATACACAGACCAAACAATGAGAGCTAAATCAGGAACTGAAAAGATCTATCATTATTTTTGTTTTAAACTCATATCAAAAGCAAGTTTGTGGATATGTTTTTTGTTTTGTACAGTTTGCTCTGTAATAACAAATCAACCAATTGTTAAGTGACTCCATTATAATGAACCAATTAGTATGTTTCATATTTACAAGCAAACAGGCAAAGTTACCAATTCTCAATATTTATATTAGATCATAAAAATCCTTAATGAGAAGACTTGCATAATTAGATTTTTTTTTCTTCTCAAATGCAACTGTTCTTATTTATTTTTTCCCCATTTCTCTCTCTTTTTTTTTTTTTTTAAATTGAGGTTTAATTTGTTGATTCTCTTATGTTTTCCATTCCATTAATCTTGAATTCCTTTCCAAATTCTTAATTTTAATCAGTCAGTGCAAATGCAGGAATTACAGATTTATGGTTCCTCAGTAATCATATCATTTTGCACTAATGAGGAAATTATGAAAAGATGATGTTTATAACATTGACTAGGTATCAGAAAATCCTAAAAAGAAATGCATGAGGTTTCAAAATGGCAAGAAAACCAATAAATCAAAAGGGTTATAAAATGAGACCATTTCCAATGGAAGTTGGAGTCTTATTGCACATTTCAGCCTGTTTCCACAGGGGTGTTTTGTACTGTCTGTACATTATCTGCTTAGTGTTGGGTGTATATTTTGTGTGAATTCAAATGTAGTATTTTAGTAGTAACTTAAATCTGAATTATTAAATATAATGCACAAATAATGTTTGTCAAATTTGTTGATTTCGATTACAATAAAAAGTTCTAATATTTTACTTTTTTCTTCACCTTCACCCATACATTATGCCAGGAGTTCATTCATACTACACACATTCATATATACTATTTATAATGTAAATTTGCAAATTGTGTTGCTCCTTCTGTGTAGAATCTACTCAGTATGTGATTTTGGCCACAAGTGTGAGTTTTAGTATATGAAGTCAGTTCCCATTAAGTTTACACAGTAGCTCATAATGATCATATGTGATGATCTGATCCATTTTTTAAATGTTCTAACTGTAAATAATTAATCAATTATTAATCAATAGATAGCAGGTTGTTGACTCGTGAATCAGCGTGTTCGAAATTTATTTTGCAGCAACTTTAATTATTATACATAAATTCATACTGCACTTAATAACCACTTAATCAAGTAGAAGGTCTCCCTCCCCCTTTTTCTCCTTGGTTTACATCTTATTCAGGTCAAGAACTATCCACTAACCCTTGCATGATGCAATAAATTTCAAGCTACAAGCTGTTCACACTTAGACGGGATGACAATCACATGACAATCACAACCCAGAAAGCATGATTTTGGACCAATGAAACTTCACGATTGGCAGTGCTGCCCATCATGATGCTGCAGAAATAAAAACAAGGCTTTTGCCAAAATGTATAATTGCTTGACATGGTTGGTTAGGAAAATATTAGGATTTTGTTGTGGAGTATCACATTGTGACTACGGGTAGCCATCTGCTCCATGTTTACTCGACATCGTAAATTCAAGAAAACGCTCAGTCCACTGCACTGTCATATTTATGGAAACAGCTTGAGATGATTTGTGACATGCTGAATTAGTATCCATTTGAAAATGGGTAGACTGGCCATGAAAGGACCCACATGGTCAGTGTGAAAGCTTAGGTATGCCACAATATTCACACTGGCTTAAATGTTTTTAATAGGCCTAATTTATGAGAGGGACACATTCCCAAGACATTAGACAGAGTGGATCAATGGATTCCTGCTGTTTGTGCCAGATTCTGATCCTGCCATCTGCATGTCAAAGCAGAAATTAAGATTCATCAGACCATTCGTCAATGTTCAATTATTCAGTGTGGTGGTTCTGCACCCTCGGTGACCTTGACTGATAGGAGAAAACTCTATCACAATGTCCTGCTGCTCAAGCCCATCAGCTTTAAAGGTTTGACATACTGCACAGTCAGAGATGACCTTCTTCACCTCGGTGTTGTAAAGAGTGTTATTTTGTTTATTTGTGATCTTTCTACTGTATCAGATTGAACAGACAAGGTCATTCTCATCAAAGGCAAATCTTATGGTCCAACAAAAATGCCACTCACTGGGTTTTTTGTGCAGTTCTCTGCAAGCTGTAGACTAGAGTATCTACAGAATACATGAGAAAAAAAAAACATACTGTTTATGAAGACCAGCAGATTTTTTTTAAAACAAAAATCAGTACTTTAATACAATATTAGAATGATCTAATATCTAATCACATATAATAAACATGAAAAAAGTAATTCTGATTAAGTTTCTGTTTACAAGAAAATAGTGAGATAAATTAATAGACCCTTTTCAAAGAATGATGCATTTCCACAATGAATGTAGCATTTTTTAAATACTGCTATATAATTCAAAAATCAATAAATATTATCTAAAAAAAAAAAAAAAATTGAAATTTTTTCTCTTCTAACTCTCTCTCTCTCCTCCTCCTTTAAAAAAGTCATGGAAACACTATATTGTGGACATTTTGTTTAGATAATGGAGCAAATGGCATTAAAGTAAAAAATATATATCTTGTAAGTCTCCTGTTCACCACTATAGATTACATATCTATGATGATCGCTACTTCTGAGAACCTCAGGAATGTGAAAACGGTCCATTATGTTAAATGTTTGCATTTATTGCTGCTTTCAAGTGCACTTCTAAAGCTCTTACTTCCGAGTTGGGCATGCATTACAATGGCAGGCATTTGTTACAGTGACAGATCACACATTCAAGTCAGAATAATAGTAGAGGACTTTAGATTTTACATGTTTTATGTCATTGCAATTTCTATAATTAATTTTCTAACATTTAACCAAAATATTTATTTTGCATAAAGCAGACTGTGAAAGGTGAGTGATATAATTCACATTTATTTTCTTTTGTGCATGCTGTACTATTGAAATACAGCTATTAACCACAGACCTCACCACCATGTCCCATTCAGTAACTTGGGTGTCCTCTAGAATTCCCCATTTCCCCATTTGTTAATATGACTTTGTTTGGCCATTCATGTGCTTGGAACTAGTAGGCTACATAACATATTTCTGACTCCACTTGAAGGCCACCTCAGTCTCAAGTAAGTCAAAGTCAGATGATATCTTATGTGTGTAATCAAACACTATATATTGTTCCTGTTTTACATTTTAAATTGCTCCTTGGATTGAGTGTTCCATGTATTCTGTAGCTTATGAACATTGATGAATAGATTTTGCCAGCTTTGTACACTGCAAAAGGTAAATCGTCGCTGCTCCACAAAGCATGTATTTCAGAAAAATGTATGGCATTTTTGAAATGCAGATTGCCTGAGCACTGAGTCACATGGTCAAACAAGCAAAGAGTATTTTGACATATGGTGACATTTTAATCGATATAAAAAATCTCATTAAATGCTAAAACTCTTCAATGGTCTTCTGTTCACCAATACATATTTGACAGTTTATGTTTTAAACATGTTTCAAAAGCATCAAATGTAGAAATCAATCAGATTTAGCTTTTACATAGTTCCTTCAAGTAAAAACAGCTGCATTTTATCTCAAACCTCTTTAATTTTCTCCTTTAATGGACAGCAGGCAGAGAGAATGGAAAACCTTGACATTCTTTTTGGTGTGAAAAAATGTAAACGAGATCAGTTTTTTATTTTTATTTTTTTTTAATGGACAACATAATCATGTCTTGCCTTCAGATGACACCACCTCTAAGGTAGAATAGGAGAGTAAGCATTATAACAAAGTGATCCCCAAACACAGGGACTGTTTTTCCTCTCATTCATACCTACTGTGAGTGTAAATGTTTGTAGATTTCATAGCTGGCTTGGTCATGTGGATGACTGGGGAGAACAGCCACAACGGAATGGCAGATCTTCACATACATACTTGGATTACACCAGGGCTGTCCAATCCTACTCCTGGAGGGCTACTGTCTGGTAGAGTTTAGCTCCAACCCCAATTAAACACACCAATCAAGGTCTAAAAGCCTGACTCACACTGTGTGATTTTGGCCACGATTTGGTCGACTGAGACAAATTTTGAAAATCCTAAAAGATTCCTATAATCCTAGGCTAAAATCTGTAGTCGTCTTTGATATGTTCGCCAACAGTGTTATGCAAGTTACTTCCAAACTGTAATACTGTCACGGTTTGGTGCGGGAGAGATGACGGCGAAGGAGGATAGTGATAAACAGTCTTTATTAATCCACATAGGAAATCCAAACACAAAGGACTGCACCACAAACATACATAGACGAGATCGGACAACGGAACACAGAACTGAATGCAACTTATAAGGGGAAGGTAATTAGTGATAATGAGGGGACACACCTGAACATAATGATACAATAATGGAAGACAGAAACTAGGTCACACACGGGGAATGAAACAAATAAAAGTCCAGGGGTGTGACATTACCCCCCCCCTCCCGGAAGGTGCGTCCTCGCACCGTGGAACAACAGAGGGGAGGGAAACGGGTGGGAACAAAAGGCGGAGGCTCAGGAGGAGGACGGACCACCGGAAGGGGGCCGGCTGACCGAGACCAGGGAGGTGACGAAGGAGGGAGGAGCCAGGGAGGAGACAGGAGGGACCCGGAGCAGGAGGAGCCTGGCCGGACCCAGGCCACAGCCATGATGATGGGCCACGGTGGAGCCGACGGAGGGAGGAGCCATGGAGGAGGGATGGCCGCCGACTCCAGGGGGCCGACCGACGGCGGCGGAGCAGGTGGTGGAGGAGCCCGAGGTGGAGACGGAGAGCCGACGAGCCAGGGGGATGCCGAGGATCCAGGGGGCCAAGGTGGAGCCGAGTGCTCTGGTGACTGAGGCGGAGGCGGAGCTCCGGAGATCCGCGGCGAAGCCGGAGCGACTGAGGACCAAGGTGGAGCTGGCGGGAGGAAGGAGCCCAACTGAGCTGGTGGGACGGAGCAACGAGGTGCAGCCGGAGGAGCGGAGTCCTGAGGCGATGGCGGGTCGACGCCCGACCAAGGCGGAGCCGGAGGGACGAGGGAGCCCGGTGGAGCTGGAGGATCGATGGGTGACGGTGGAGGCGAGGGAGCTAGGAGCCGAGGTGGAGCCACTGGGTCAACGGACCGAGGCGGAGTCCAGGCCGAGGAGGCTGGAGGCGGAGGTGAGGGATACTCCAGCCCCGGCGACGCTGGAGGATGGCAGTCCCGTGGGGGGTCCCATTGATGGCGGGCTGAGGGCGAGCAAAGGGGCTGCCAGACGACAGCGGTGGAGGAGGCAGGAGCGGGTGGGAGGGCGGGCATTTGTGAGCCTCCGGGCCTTCAGGGTTAACCCTTGTAGGGCACTTCCGAGGGGTCGGCACTGGCGGGCACTTGCGAGGGGCCGGCACTGGTCGGTGCTCTTGCAGCGCAGGCTCTGGTGGGCGCTCTTGCAGCGCGGATTCTGAGGGGCGCTCTTGCAGCGCAGAGACTGGGAGGGGCCTTCTTGGCGCAGGCACTGGGCGGCGTTCTTGTAGCGTGGGCTCTGGTTTGCGCTCTTGCAGCGCAGATTCTGAGGGGCGCTCTTGCAGCGCGGAGACAGGGAGGTGCCTTCTTGGCGCAGGCACTGGGCGGCGCTCTTGCAGCGCGGGTTCTGATGGGCGCTTTTGCAGCGCGGGCTCTAGGGGGCACTCGGGAGGCTCTGAGCTGGACGGGACCAGCGGAGGCAAAGGTGGGCTGGACGGGACCAGCGGAGGCAAAGGATCCGTTTCCCAGTCAAGGAGATCCCCTTCCATGTCTAGCAGCCCCAGATGAACAATCAACTCACCCTCAGCCATGGTGCAGTGGGCGGAGCTCCACTCCGCGCTCACATCGTCCACAGTTGGCTCCCTCGCGATGGGCACTGTCGCCGGCTCTTGCACCTGATCTGACGCGTTGGGCTCAACTTCCGGGGCGATCTTCCGCTCAGTCGCTCGGCTTCGCGCTGGCTCGCAGATCGTGGCAGGGAGTGGCTCTCCGTCGTCGGTGGGCTCGGGCTGATGCTCCACACCGTTGGGAGTTGGTGGGCTGGGCTCTGGGTCTGGAGTGGATCTGGTGAGATCATCTTCGGGTGAGACGGTGAGGGGTGATCCGTTTCTCACCAGAATCCACTCCACGAAGGCGGCGAAATCCTCTCGAGGACCATCCGCGGACGACAGCGCTCTGCACGCGGTGTTCAAACTTGCGTCGTAGAATGAGCAGAGCGTGCCGTCCGGGTAGCTGGTGGCATTTGCTAACATCAGGAACAGTCTGGTGTGGTCCTCGAGAGATCGTTCCCCCTGCTCCAGCAGGAGGAGGAGGAATTCGGGTCGCACATAGAACAAAAATGGGAAATAAAAACTGACCAAAACGCAAACAAAAACGCGAGGGAAACACGCCGCTTACTTTCTGGTGGTCCGATCTTCTGTCACGGTTTGGTGCGGGAGAGATGACGGCGAAGGAGTATAGTGATAAACAGTCTTTATTAATCCACATAGGAAATCCAAACACAAAGGAATGCACCACAAACATACATAGACGAGATCGGACAACGGAACACAGAACTGAATGCAACTTATAAGGGGAAGGTAATTAGTGATAATGAGGGGACACACCTGAACATAATGATACAATAATGGAAGACAGAAACTTCAGAACTTCAGAAAACACAATGGACCAACACCAGCTGATCACATGGCAGCCCAAATCATCACTGACTGTGGAAACTTCACACTGGACTTCAAGCAACATGGATTCTGTGCCTCTCCACTCTTCCTCCAGACTCTGGGATCTTGATTTCCAAATGAAATGCAAAATTTACTTTCATCTGAAATGAGGACTTTGGACCACTGAGCAACAGTCCAGTTCTTTTTCTCCACAGCCCAGGTAAGACGCTTCTGACGTTGTCTCTGGTTCAGAAGTGGCTTGGTAGCCCTTTTCCTGAAGACGTCTGAGTGTGTTGACTCTTGATGCACTGACTCCAGCTTCAGTCCACTCCTTGCAAAGCTCTCCCAAGTGTTTGAATCAGCTTTGCTTGACAGTATTCTCAAGCTTGCAGTCATCCCTGTTGCTTGTGCACCTTTTCCTACCCAAATTATTCTTTCCAGTCAACTTTGCATTTAATATGCTTTGATACAGCACTCTGTAAACAGCAACACCTTTCAGTAATGACCCTCTGTAACTTACCCTCTTTGTGAAGGGCGTCAGTGTTCATCTTCTGGATCACTGCCAAGTCAGCAGTCTTCTCCATTATTGTGGTTCCATAGAACAAGAGATACCTGGAATTTATACTGTAGGGATGGTTATAAATTGAAACTCAAATGTAAATATTCTAATATTTTGAGATACTGATTTTTGACTTTATATAATGGAGGCATTCCATAACTTTTTGTCATCTAAACCTTATTCACCAAATATATTTGCTTTAAGTACCCCCGGAAATTTAAAATACATATTTCAATAATTAAGTATGACATTTGCATGTTTACGTTTTCTTTGATGTTGATTAATGATCACATGGCATGCAGGTAAATAAAAATATTTCATATTTTTTAATAAATGTTTTATTTAAAACAAAGACTATAGAAATACAAAGACAGTTCACTCCTATATTTATGAATGGGAGAAACTGCAAAGCGCAATATGGAGGAACAGTCCCACCTTCTAAATGAAAGAGCCAAATTTCCCATAGAAACCTGACTAGACCAGCCAATGCATATGCGCAGTTATAAACACATTATGACTCCACATGCTCATTGGCTGGTCTAGCCCTAAAAATAAGCTTTTTTAACACTATTTGAGCATAAGATAAAACATTCATGGGGCAATTAATTTCAGATTTGTGTTGCTGATTTGACATATGTAATTTAATTGTGAATTCAGCAAGCAGTTTTTGATATTTTAGGATTCCCCCATTCATTAAGATAGGTCTTGTATGAGCTGCCCGGAGGTGTTGCAAATATGGCCACGGAGTGAAGAGACTTTCCTGGAAAGGGAGTTTGTTTTAAAATGATTTATTTTCATTTTAATGTTTTATGATTTAATTAATTGTCAGCTTTTCATTAAACTCACAACCCCCCTGCAGTTCCTTTACAAACCCTAGTTTGGGAAACCTTGATGTAATATAATGTTTATTGCACTTCATCTTGTTACAATGAATGGAAAAAGTTTTGGTGTGATGGTACAAGATAATTCTGTTTAAATCAATGTGATAAACGAGTTAAATCAAAAGTAATCTAAAAGTAATCTGATTATATTACCTAAAATGTGAAATGTAACGGATTACGTTACTGACTACAATTTTTGTCATGTAATCTGGAAACAGTAACGGATTACAATTTGTAAGTAGTCTAGCCAGCTCTGCTCCCAACACTGTTCACCGATAGCTGTTTAATGGCAGTTTTGACCAAATTTCACCTCCGAATAAATTCTGGCAGTGCCAGAAGGTTTGGCGCACAGTCCTGTGCTACCCCTACGACGAATGTCAAACTGTCTCCGTTTTTCAAGACAAGCTATGAGCAGAATTAATGCTAGAGAATTATTCTATCCACCATAAACTCTGGCGCTCCCGTTCTCCACTCACGGAATTAATCTGATATGTTGCCTTTTCTATATAAACACTGGTTGTGCCGCAGTTTTCATGTGGATGTGTGGAGCTGCATACACTATTCTTCTTAAATATGCCGGTATTGCCGCCGTTCATATACTTTTCATGATAACCAACATTTTGGTCCACCGTGCAAAGCAGTTCACAGTCACTGGACGTGTATGGGTTGATAATGTAAAACGCACCCGTTTTTAACTCGTCTTGACTGTCGTACAGTCTGACATTAATGACAACTGAGATCCTACAGTGTGACATGATCATCATGTTCGTACAGTCTGACAAGTACAATCCTAAAGGATTTAGCCCGGCTTACTAGGCATACTAGAAACTTCCAGGCAGGTGTGTTGAGGCAAGTTGGAGCTAAATTCTGCAGTACAGTGGCCCTCCAGGACAGAGTTTGGACACCCCTGCATTACACCATATGGAGCACATAATTTCCATATCCTTTCACAATGAACACAAACTTATCTGTTAAGTCAGGGGGTTGGACAGTCTTGCTCCTGGAGGGCCAATGCAGAGTTTAGTTCCAATATGCCCAACACTTGCTTGGAAGTTTCTAGTAATTATGAAGACAATGATTGACTGGTTCAGATGTGTTTAATTAGAATTGGAGCTAAACTCTGTAGCATAGTGGCCCTCCAAGCAGGATTGAATATCAGGTATACATGAATGCATGGGTGAAACTTCAACATTTCAGAATCATGTTTGAATTCTTAGGGCCAGATTTACTAAACAGGGCAAATTAGCAAGAGACTGTAAGATCATAAAAGCCCCGATGGGAGTGAAAATTTTTGTGGGTGATCTACTGACAATGTGCAAATTAAAGAACACAGATGCAGCCAAATCATTTACATAATGGCCCATGCAATCTACCAAGAGAAGCACAAATTAGCAGCTATCAGGTTGCATGATTTATTTAAATACTCTCCTCCCATAAATTTTGCTTCTGAAAAAAAAAAAAAAAAAAAAAAAAAAAAAAAAAAAAAAATATATATATATATATATATATATATATATATATATATATATATATATAAAAATTTTCACTTTGTTCCAAAAGAGGGTTTGTGCTGGCAAAATCTGTAAGTAAATCTGGCCCTAAGTGTTCAGCACAATAAGCAGGCTAATTTGGATGTGGTTTGGAAAGTGAATAATATTTCCATTCGTTCTTCAAACCACTTGTCCTATGTAGGGACTCTGGAGCCTATCCCAGCAAAGGCAGGGAAACCCAAGGACATGGCCAGTTTATCACAGGGTTAACACACATACATACTCACATTTAAATCAGGGACCACTCCTGTCTCACCTACCTTCTTGCTGTGAGGAAAAAGTGCCCCGGATTGAGACACTGTGTCACTGTGGAAAGTGAATAATGCATAGGTAAAACCTTAAAGGCAATGTTCATACTTTAAATGTAGTATAGCCCTATTCGGACGTGATTAGTTTTACAAGGGTAGATGGAGTAATGTAATTTTACCAAAGGTCGTCTGTAATATTAATGGTCAATTCACATGGGATAAAAAAATCTCAGTACTACCAGAAGTGGCAGGGGTAATGGGATTTACATACTGTCAAAATTTAAATTATGATTGGATTCTGTTGGTAATAGGCACTTACCTAAAGCTAACATAAATGGCTGGCCTCCAAAAAGTGCTTTCAACATTCATTTTGATCTGAATGTTATGCGTTGTTGCATACAGAAAACACTTGAGGATTGCCACAGACTTTTCTCACCGAAACTGAATGCTTCTTTAAGTGCCTACATACTTTTAAACAGGAATTGATGGAATACTTACATACATATTTACAGCTGGTATATTCACACAATTAGGATTACCTGGCGTAATTTTCCCAGAACTTTTTACAGTAGTTTTTCAGAAGTTGCCGTAATCTTTACTTTAGATGTAAGATAGTGCTAAAACATTAGCCACATTTAAATCCAGACTCAAAACTCATCTGTTAAGCTGTGCATTTCTTGAATGAGCACTGTGCTACGGTCCGAACTGATTCCACTGTATTTTATGTATAATCATTTTCTATTTTTAACTGTTTTAAATTAATCTTAATTCAATTTTTAAATAATTTTAAAAGTTTTTAAATTCCTTGATTTATTGTTGTGATTATTTGTTATGATTATTTTACTTATTTTTATGTAAAGGAATGCTGTGAAGGTAAAGAGAATGTGGGCAAAGAAAGACATGTTTGTTGGTTAATCAGTTGAAAGTAGGACCTCTGAGTTCTGTTTGTTTGGTTTATGATGGTCAAAGTAAGTAGGGGTTGAAGTTGTGGATTAGTTAGGTATTTTGGAAGGATTTTTCACTTAGTGGGGAAGAGTTTGAACAACGCTTGAGAATGTTTGTTTTTTGTGTTAAAGGAACACTCCACTTTTTTTGGAAATAGGCTCATTCTCCAACTCCCCCAGAGTTAATAAGTTGAGTTTTACCGTTTTGGAATTCATTCAGCCGATCTCTGGATCTGGCGATAGCACTTTTAGCATAGCTTAGCATAGATCATTGAATCCTATTAGACCAGTAGCATCGCGTTCAAAAATGACCAAAGAGTTTCGATATTTGTCCTATTTAAAACTTGACTCTTCTGTAGTTATATCGTGTACTAAGACCGGCAAAAAAATGAAAAGTTGCGATCTTCTAGGCCGATTTGGCTAGGAACTATACTCTCATTCCGGCGTAATAATCAAGGAACTTTGCTGCTGTACCATGGCGCAGTGATATTACGTAGCGCCTGAAAGTAGTCCCCAGCTATATTATAACTAGGTACCTAGCTGGGGACTACTTTCAGGCGCTGCGTAATATCACTGCACCTGCTGCGGCCATGGTACGGCAGCAAAGTTCCTTGATTATTACGCCGGAATGAGAGTATAGTTATTAATCATATCAACTTTTCATTTTCCACCAGTCTTAGTACACGATATAACTACAGAAGAGTCAAGTTTTAAATAGGACAAATATCGAAACTCTTTGGTCATTTTTGAACGCGATGCTACTGGTCTAATCAGATTCAATGATCTATGCTAAGCTATGCTAAAAGTGCTATCGTCAGATCCAGAGATCAGCTGAATGGATTCAAAAATGGTAAAACTCAACTTATTAACTCTGGGGGAGTTGGAGAATGAGCCTATTTCCAAAAAAAGTGGAGTGTTCCTTTAAGAGCGCATCACTAACAGTTTTTAAATTCCTTGATTTTATTGTTGTGATCATTATTATTTTTTAATGATTATTTTACTTCCTTTCATAATAATAATAATTCCTTACATTTATATAGCGCTTTTCTAGTCACTCAAAGCGCTTTACATTGTGGGGGGTCCACAGTGTGCAGCATCCACCTGGATGATGCGACAGCAGCCATAGAACGCCCACCACACACCAGCTTATTGGTGGAGAGGAGACAGAGTGATGAAGCCAATCAAATGCTTGTCAACCTGTTGTTGGTGACTCCCAAATCCAAAATATGAACCTTTCATTACCCATAATAGGGGCACTTTAAGGTTGTATCGTGTAAATAAACTTGCTCCGTGCGCACACTCAGTTATGTCTCATTCGTAATCAGTCACAAGACACACGACAGCCAATGCCATTTCATGATCAAAGCTGACCTCGGGCACCAATTTTATGATATGATTATGAATATGATTTTCTATTTCATCTGCTCCTGAAGAGCTACTGTCCTGCAGAATTCAGCTCCAACCCCAATCAAACACACCTGAACCAGCTAATCAAGTTGTTAAGGGTTACTTGATAATTGCAGGCTTGTGTTGGAGTATGGTTGGAACTGAAGTCTGCAGAATGGTAGCTCTTCAGGAGCAGGGTTGGAGATTCTTGCTTAGTACATTCCAAAAATAAATTTTGCCTTAAACTTTTAACATTTTATGTTGTAGCTTTATGCAAAATTATCTATATTTTTTGTGAGATATATATATATATATATATATGTGTATGTGTGTGTGTGTGTGTGTGTGTGTGTGTGTGTGTGTGTGTGGCCGCAGGAAATTGACACACAGGTCCAATGTATACAGGTGGGGTTTGTTATTTATTCCTTTTTAAAAGTTGTTAGGAGTTTCTGTTTCTTTTTCGTTTAGGCTTGTAGGTCAAAACCACCAGAATTAAAAATAAAATACAGTGCTGGAATATCTTCTGATTCCACAGTAAATTATTCACCATCAAAAATAAAGATAATGTGAAGTACAATTTGTTGTCTTTTCTCGTGTGCAATAAGACAGAACAATTTAGATATTGAAACACTAGTAATAATAATACTGTAGTGGCACTCTAGAAAGAAAACACAACATCTTAGAACTACACGAACAGTTAGATTTCAATAGTATTGTCAAAATGCACCTGAAATTACATAGTGTGAATATTACTCACTTTTTCCCGTTTCTTATGGTACACAGTAAGATTTCACAGACCTCATACACACAGTGCGTTAGTTCAGCTACACTCGCACTCAACGCAGTCCTGCGTCAACATCCAACTGCTTACAGATATAAATCAACATGAGAGTAAATCTTCCAGTATACATCAGATGTTCACTTTAATAAAACGTTATATAGTATAATAAAAACATTATAACGTTATATATACAGCTGCTGTTGGCTTAGGGCTTGCGTGAGCTGCGGCCAGCGGGCCTGATTGACGAGCGGCCGGCTGACTTGACTGATGAATGGCTGGTGGGCTCGTTCTGGATCAGGGCCGGACGCTCTCCAGACACCGGAGGATTCCTTCCCTGGGCACTCTGGAGGCCTCTAAGGACAGAAGGCCTCCATGAGTGGGCAGGGAGCAGGGAGCTCATGAGGCCATGGCAGAACAGTCAATCTTGGGAGCCATGGCGGGACAGCCTCCGGACCTCAGGACCGGGCTAAACTCAGGAACAGGAGCCCTCCATGGGCTAAACTCAGGAACAAGAGCCCTCCATGGGCTAAACTCAGGAACAGGAGCCCTTTCTGGGCTAGGCTCGGAATCTGAGGTCCATTTTGGGCCGGACATGAGACCAACAGCCTTGGCCTTGACCCTCACGCTGGCCCCTACGGCCGGATCCCTATAGCCCTCCCCCAAAAAAAAATTCCTTGGGGAAAATTAGGGGCCTACCAGTCAGGATGGATTCTGGAGGAGCGGGCACTGGAGCCTTCTCTGGGCTGAATTCGGGGACTGGAGCCCTCTGTGGGCTAAACTCAGGAACAGGAGCCCTTTCTGGGCTAGGCTCGGAATCTGAGGTCCATTCTGTGCTGGCCATGAGACCAACAGCCCTCCTTGGGTTTAACATGGTGACTGGGGCCCTCTCAGGGTTAAACTCAGGAGCCTCTTTCTTAGAGGAAACAGGAGAAGCAAGTGGCTGGGAAATGGCCTTCATGACCATGACAAGAGAAGCAGCCTGCTTCGGACGAACCCCTATGTCAAGTCAAGTCAAGTCACCTTTATTTATATAGCGCTTTTAACAATACAGATTGTGTCAAAGGAACTTTTCAATATAAAAATAGGAAAATAGTGTGTCAATAATGTAAAATGATAAGATTAAACACTCAATTTTCAGTTAAAAGCATTTCATTATTGAATTCAGTGACGTTGTCATCATCCAGCTCAGTTCAGTTTAAATAGTATCTGTGCAATCAAATCGACGATATTGCTGGAAATTAAGTGTCCCCAACTAAGCAAGCCAGAGGTGACAGCGGTAAGGAACCATCGGTGACAGAATGGAGAAAAAAAAAAAAAACAGGCTTAGTCGGGGGCCCAGTTCTCCTCTGACCAGACGAACCAGCAGTTAAATTCCAACTGCAGCAAAGTCAGATTATGTAAAGGACTCATCTGGTTCCCGAGGTCTTGTCCCAATGGCCATCTAGGTGACAAGGTCTTCACTGAGGTTCTGGCTGTGGGGCTATGGACAAGACAAGACCGACTAGATTTGTTCCTGTGCAAAAGGCTTCAGGGGACATGACTTGACTCTGGTCAGGGGCTAGAGCCATCTCTTGACTCTGGTCAGGTGCTAGAATTGGAGCAAACTCTGGGGCTGGAGCCAACAGCCTTTTCCTCCTCAGATTCCTACTTTGGCTTGAGGTGAGGGATACAGCTGCTGTCGGCTTAGGGCTTGCGCGAGCTGTGGCCAGCAGGCCTGATTGACGAGTGGCCGGCTGACTTGGCTGATGAACGGCCGACGGGCTCGTTCTGGATCGGGGCTGGACGCTCTCCAGACACCAGAGGATCCCTTCCCTCCAGCTTAGTCCCTTGGTGTCTGGGAGGTCCGCAGGGCGATGGTAGTTGGCCTCGTGCCAGAACAGAGTGTTGATGGTGGCATCGTCCAATGCCGTCGCCATGGCAAGTCTGCAGAATTCCCAGGTATACTCCACAAACAGGAGATCTCTGTGGGCTAGGGCGATAAACCGTGCGGCTACTTTGATGGCCGCAGGGAGAAAACAGGAAAACAAAAGACTTGCAAAAAACTGAAAAGAAATCAGTGAGAAGGGGCACCGCTCACACTACTGTTTTGGTCCCGTATTCTGTCACGATTGCCTTCTGTGGCAAAACGAGGAACAAGAAGACTAGGATAAACTCAAAATAAACCATATTTAATCCGCAATCCAAAAGGGGTAACACAAGGCAGGGAGAGACACACACACAAGAAACACAACATCAACATTAATACCGGATGCTAGACAATGGAAAACACAAGGCTTAAGTAACAGAAACTAAACGAGGATAATTAATACAACACAGGTGGAACTGGATTAAATAATGATGATACAAAGACAGGAACAGGAACCTACCAAATATGTGCATACTCGAGGGAAAACTAGGACATGGGGAGCACATGAGACAGAAAAAAAAACCAGAACACAACACGAACACAAGCCTGACAGGAGTATAGATGTGTGGGAGTATGGAATATGTGGGAAGGAAAAAAAAAAACAAGCATATAGTTGAGGGGGTTATAGGTGTAGAAGTTATGCACTTATTAATGTTTTTTTTTTTAGCAGTTACATTGTGAAATGAAACCTTCTAAAATAAATGAAACAGCCTAGCCTTGATAACCAATGTTTGAATATTTGTCATACAACCCTAATTCCAGAGAAGTTGAGACGTTTTGTAAAATGCTTTAAAATCAAGAATCTGTGATTCTCTTTAACTTTTATTTAATTGACAAAAGTACACAGATCTGACTCCTATTGAAAATGTATGACCAGTCATGAAAAGGAGAATTAGACAATGGCAATCACAGACTGCTGAGCTTCTGAAGTCTTATCAAGTGAGACTGGACAAAAATTTTGCTTGCAAAACTTTAACAATTAATATGCTCAAATCCCAAACAATGAAACACCGTGATTAAAAGGAAGGTTAATGTGACACATTGTTAAACATGCATCTTTCCCAACTCTTTTGGAGTGTGTTGCAGCCATCAAAATGAAAATTTGTTTATATTTAAAAAATACATTTATGTTGGTCAGTGAAAACTTTGGAAATCTTTTCTTTGTACTTTTGTCAATTAAATAAAAGCAAGAATCTGTGATTTGTTAATTCTCTTTAACTTTTATTGCATTTTACAAAACGTCCCAACTTCTGTGGAATTGGGGTTGTATTTCATATTATAGCCTGTACCACAAGACGACTGTAGTGAGACGACTGTTTTTTATTTATTTATTTAATTATGGTCATTGCTTTTGTCTAATCTAAAGCAGTGTTATCAACAATAATCTTGCTTTTTTCTTTTTGAGCTGTTGAAAGGGAACTGTTTTGTTTGTTTATTTTATGAAACTACCCAATTAATTAGTCTAATTAATTATTACTTTCACCCAAAAGTAATAATTTAGACTCAAAACCATGTTTCAGCTTGTCAACATTTTCTTCTGTGATTGTGATACTTCTGCATATTTCTAATACACATTTTGTGTTTGAGAGCAATGCCAAACTTATTAAATAGTAATTTATTAATTTCTCAGATCTCATCATTGAATGTCAAATTACAGAGATTAACAGATACATGATACAATAAGGTTTTACAACATTTTTACAAGTGTGGTCACTTTGTCATTGCGATAAGCAAAAGAAAAAGAAAAGAAAAAGAGAAAATAAATCATAATAGCAATAAAAATCCCATTTTTTTTAAAACTTCATGCAATAACACTCAGATTTATGAATCTTCCATAAACCGTATCGGATATCTTCAAACCTCAGCAGTCAACTGAACAAGTAATTTTTTTAAAACGTCAACAAATATTTATCTCTCTCAAAAATGTAGCATTTTTACATTTAAATATACCATTTATGGTAAACAGTGTAGCATCAATGCTAACAAAGTGTCAATGACATTGTAAATTATGATATCATGAAGTCAAGAGGGATATAAATGAATAAAATGTTTATATTTCAGTTAATATTCTGTGATGATATTAATATAGAACGTTCTGTGAAGGTTAAAAATAAAGTTAAAATTATTATTAAAAATAAAATAATAAAAATAAAGATAAAACAAGTTTTTCGTTTTTTTTTTTCACAATGAGACCACTATTTAACAAAAAAATAGTGTAAAAAAATTGCCACAAGATATTCCTTTGTAAAACCCTCACTATCAAAGACACTACAGCAGTTCTTTCTGATAGTATAAAAAAGACCATCTAACATTTGCTTTTGAAATAGCAGCTTGACAGAACTGAACAGTAAGCAATATAACTAAAACAATGAATGTTTAGACATTAAAGTGACAAATAATATATTTTCCTCATCAGTATGCTTAAAAAAAAAAAAAAAAAAATAAATCCTTCAATTAAATAAACAGGAATCAAGAGAGCATGAAACACAGTTAAGGATATTCTGCGCAAACAGGTGTAAGGCTCTTATGTACACAGATTTTTATTTTTTCAATGCTAATGCCAAATCGAAAACTAATGGAATGATGGATATTAAAATAATATGCTGAAATGTATTCTTACACAGCCAATGCTAAAGTTTCACACAACACAAAGCCCTTTCACACGACTCGTCAACATTCCCTAATGCATTGAACTCTGTGAGTCTACAGTCTACAGCGTCATACTGGTCTTGTGTTGTGCGCAAGACAGACTTTTTACTGATGCTGAGTGTTAAAACAATTTTAAAGCCACTTTCTGCTGGCATTTCAAAATGCAATTCATGGTTACCGAATAATTTGCAAGATGTATCATTATGTGGGTGGTTTAGGCGTACTAGATACATCAAGTACTGCAAAAAGCCAAAGGCTGTTCCAATCTAAAAAGAACATCATTTGATGTTTTGGTATGCTGATGCACCAACCAAAATTCATAACTTAGCCAACAAATCTTCAATAGCTAAGCAGCTCTACCAGATATACCCTGCTGGTTAATAACCTTCACCAGCTAAGATGGTGAACCTCTTGGATATGCTGGCTTTGCTGATCCAAAAATGGCACCAAACCTGGAAATTCACGCAACCTTAAGATCTCAGGGGTGGAGAGGTGGGGGTGGAGTCATTACAAAAACTGGTCAAAAACCTTTGACAAGTTTTTGTAATATCAAAGCAACTGACAGGGCTTAAATGAGTAAATGATGCTTCAATGTTATTTTAACGGTTTTAACGGTAACACAAGTCACTGCCCAGTTTGCTACATGTTTCAGTTCCAATACCATAGCAACAGGTTATCTGATCACCAAAAGCCACAAACACTCCTCAGTTTCACACACACAAGCCATTAGAGTTTTCTGTTATTCATGTTGTTTGATGATAGATGAAAACAGCTGTGTTTAAAAGCCAACTAAGTCCAAGAATGAACAAATGATACATAATGAATGGGGGCAGTTTGCTTTCAGAAGCACACCCATTAATAATTTACATGACCTCCAAATAATAAATTAACAAATGAATAAATAAACAAGCAGGCAAGCGAACATCAACAAACCCGTTTAATTTTTTTTTCTCCCCCATTATGGAAAAATATCACTGATATAATATAGTCTTTTTTTACAGAATTAGTCCTTGTGAGGGCTTAATCAGTTTATTTTTGTCTCTCAATTGTGGCTTTCAGAAACTCAATCTGGTTACTTTATCCAAGTGATAATCATTCTCTTTCAGTGAAACTTAGTTTCTCTGAGTTTCCAGTGCAGAACCTTTCCAGTCCCAGACTCATGGCTGAAAAGCACAAAGATAAAGCACAAAGGGGCTTGGCAAAGGTGGACGTAAATGGACAGCACAGTGTTTTGCAAAGTGGGCACTGATAGAGAACGTGCACGGTTACAGCACAGTGGCATTGTGCCCTTCCATTTTTGGGAGTCTGGAGTCCTGCACTGTACCCATGGTGACCAAAAGTGGGCGACTGTCCTCAGGGCCGCTGGCCCGAGCTAAAGAGATGGGCCTCTGCTGGCCAGGATGAGGTGGGGGAGGCTGGGGCCCCGGCATGGGCTCCATGGGCAGGCCCTGCTCCTGGTAGCCATACCCGATGTTCCCACATGGGAAGCGCCGTAGTCTGTAGAGTGGAACCGGTGCTAGGCTGGCTGAATCCAGAAGTAAAGGGGTTGGGGCAGGTGGGGGAGGAGGGGGCAAAAGCGGTCGACACAGGCCTTGTTGTTGTTGCTGCTGTTGCTGCTGCTGTTGGCGCTGGAGCTGCTGTTGGTACTGCTGCTGTTTGTGCTGTTGCTGTAGGCCCAGAGCTTCAGCTACTGTCACAGTTCGGCCTGCTTGTTCCTGCCCTTCACCTGGGATCCGTGGGCCGCTTGTCTGCCTCTGTGCCTGGGCCTGCTGTCTCTTCTGCTGCTGCTGTAGAAACCAAGAGCCATAGGTGGGGTTCCACAGGTTGGTGGGCTTCCCGTTACGGCTCTCCTTCTCTGACAGGTGGGCCTGCATGAAGCCCAAATTCACATGCCCTCCATCCTGGGCTGTCAAGGGAGTTGCAGAGGAAGTTTTGGCAGCTGGTATGGGGGCAGTGACTACCGGGGGTTGGTGATGGTGATGGGGGTGAGGCTGAGATTGGGGAGCGGGTGGGAGTTTGCTCTCAGAGGAGTGGCTGGCCATGAGAACGGCCTCCACATCTCTCTTAGGCTGATCGGAATGGGTGGCAGATGAAGCCTCCTCGGTGCCCTGAGGGGTTACAAGCAAGGAAGGGGCCGATGGGTCATCGGGACGCATGGGTACCTTCTCCTCTTCCTCAGGGATGGGGCCGTACTCGACAGGCAAAGGCACATTCACCACATCTGGATCCTAGGGGAATCGGAAAGTCTGTTATTTATCCCAGAAGTCAAACTTCCCAGTTCAAAAACAATTGCTGGTGATAGAGATGGAGATTTTAAATGATTTAATTAAGGAAAACAAAATAAAATAATAATAATAAATCCTAACATAATAATAAATTTAGATAAAAAAAATAAATAAATAAATAAAAAATAGTATTGTACCTTATTTGAAATACTTTTTTTTATTATTAAATTAAATTAACAATAAATTAAGAAGATTAAATTGTGGCATTAAATTGCGACATGCTCGACTGTATTCTGCATGCTTTGGCAAATTCCCTGTGCACAGTATACATAATGCATATTGCAATACTGAAATTCAAAAATGCAAACCAACTGTTGCACAGCATGAACAGACAAGGTTCTAAGATGTAGTACCTGCAGACAATAGTCAATCCTCTCCAGAATAGTTGAGAAGTTTGGTCTGTCTTCTGGTTGATGCTGCCAACTCTGTGTCATTATCCGGTACCTATTTTACAAACAAAATATTTGTTTTCATTTCCTTTTCAGTTCTATCTGCATTAGATATCATTGTATTACTGCCTCAGTTGAATGAGTATAGGTTTCTATCAATTTGAGAGATAAAAATAAGCTTTTATCAGTTTTGTTTCAATGAGCAGCTCTGCAAGATTGTCCCAAGGTTAGATTAGGAACTTAATTAAATCAAAACTCCAGAAGTTTGACTATTATTATTGTTTGATGCGTTTACTTTCAGAGATAGAAATCATACAGCGGAGGAAAGGTTAATGAGGACTGAAAAATTGAGAATCAAAATTCATATTCATTAGACAATGACAGATTGTTGACTTTTAAGAACACTGTTTACTGCTGGCCAACATTTAATACAATCAGTTTCTATTACATGGAGTGCTGCATAAATATCTTGCATATTTGAATTTAAGATTCCACTCACACTGGCCCAGGGCAGTTCTTAGGTGGGTCCATCCGGCCTCCATTAGTAACAAACTCCAACACCTCTTGGTTACTGCGGCTGGGGTATGGCATATAGCCCAGTGAGAAGATCTCCCACAGCAGAACACCAAATGACCTGAAAAACAATTTGAAAGGAGAGAAAGTGAAGAGTAGAGTAGAGAGATGAAATCATAGTAATTATGGAAAGAATAGGATTAGAGTGTGAAAAACAGTGGGGTTGCAATAGCATATGACAGAACTTGAAGCGAATGAATCTTTAAAATATGTAATTATATTACAGCGCTCACCATGTATCTGTTTTTGAGGTAAAGATTCCCTCCATAAAGGCCTCGGGAGGCATCCATTTGACTGGCAGCATAGCACGGCCTCCTTTCCTGTAATAGCTGGCTCTGTGGAAAAACACATGCCCAGACAAAAGAAGAGATATTGTTATGAATGCCCACAGTAGACGGCAGCAGAGTGGAGGAACTTATTAACTCCAGTCACAGATCAGAGAGTGAAAAAGCACTGGAAAACAAAAGCAGCAAAAATTTTGTAAAGACATAAACGAGAAACTCAGTCCATGTGTGACTTATGTGAGAATGGAAACCCATTTTTCGTAGGTGATTCATATCCATGTTCTCCATATCCATGTGCCTTGACTTGATGCTTAGTAACTAAATTGTTCACTAAATGGAACCTGCGTGCATGTGGCTTGGCTTTGTGTTAAATGAAGAAAAAGTATTATGAAATAGCTACTCGTTTAAAATGGTAGTCTATTCCTTGAATAACCTAATTGTTCTTTCCCGCCAGGTTAGAATTAAAGAAACAAGTTTACTGAAATGGTTTATGGAAAGTGACTGACCTAGTTCATTTGAAATGTATTACCTAATTTGCATGTTTTACTCATGATATAAAAAATGCAGATGTTCTAGACAACAAAGTAAAATAACTAAATGTTGAATCTACACTCAGTCACTAGATCTGACTGTCTTGGGTCCTAACCATCAAAATTAGGGTTAGGGTAAATGAAAAGTGACTGATCTAGTTCACTGGAGATGCCTTATAAAAGGAAATTCAGGGAACCTATTACCACCATAGACTGCAAAAAAAAAAAAAAAAAAAAAAAGATTGATGGCTCGTCTCCACTTCCTTCCACTATAGAAAAGTGAAGCCAAAGCATCTCAGTATGGCCACTGTCATCTTTCGAAAATGACGTCATTTGGAGCCCGAGTCTGAGCAGTAGTGATCGTGAAGTGGAGCCGTGGTATCAAAGTCCCACCCAAATTCCTGCAGACCCAATTGCAAGCCCACAGTCATGAGCTTTTTTAGCATCAAATAATTAACTAAAAGCAAACTTATTAGAAAAATGAACACTTGGACATACATCAGCATAAGAATGACCTAAAATGACAGAACTATATTCGAGGGGAAAAAAAAAGAAAAAAAAAGTGTAATTTGATTTAGTCTGTCTCGCGTCCCATTAGATTATATTTGAGAGGGTGGGTTTGTGACCTATACTGGGTCCAGCAACCTGGGGTGATCAAAACCTTTTGACTTAATTTTTCAGGACTTGTGCGGCACACTTGATTGCCACAACTTAATTATATGTATGACTGCAAGTTACACATTCTAATTTATTGATTTAAATAAACCTTACAAACACTATTTTGATGAGTTCTAATGACACAATTATATTGATCATCACATCTTAATACTTAAGGTCATTGCACACTGAGTTCGAAATTTTCAATGAACTTTTTGCAAGTTAAAAAATAAATACGACCTCACGTTGTGTCAAACACATTTATACACTGCCTCCAAAACTTTCGTCCATTATAAAAAAAAATTTGGATCAGGTTCGATTTTCTGCGTTTTCCCATCCGTAGCATGCATTTTGAGAGGAAAGGATGGCAAATATGAAAAAAAACCCCCCGGAAAAACACACGCAAAAATTTCAGACTCAGTGTGCAAGGACCTTTGATTTTGTGTGAAATTTAAAATGTAATTAGTTAGTTAGTAACGATCTGTCTGCCGTGGGTCCTAACCAACAACATTTTCGATTTCATAAAGTAGGTAGGCATAGTGTATGAAAAAATGTACTTTTCAAAATATATTTTCAGAATATAAAATATGCAGATGTTCTGGACCAGCAAAGTAACTAAAGGTTGTGTCAACATCCATGTCATGGGTTCTAACCATTAAACACTCTGAGTTTAAGTTAGGGTTAAGGTTTGGGTTCATGAAAAGTGTCTGATCTAGTTCCTTTAACATGTCTTGTTTAATTTGCTTGTTGTACTCTATGGTTTATGGTTTCATTTTTTTTTATAAATATAGTCAGAAAGCAATAGCAGAGACTGGATGTAGCCACTAAATCCAAGTAGGACATGTTCACAATACATTCTTAGTAGTTATGGAGCAAAATTCCAATCAATCAGATTTTAGGGTTAAACTTGGGACATTATGCAATTGTGATATTAGAGGTAGATTTTAAGCATAGGTTATGATTTTATGGTAAAAATTATGGTCCAGAACCATAAAAAAAAGGCTGTTGATCTGGCAACATATAGAATATTTAAATTCATATGCAAAGATGCAATTGCAGATGTGAATTTCCGTCAAACTTCACTATGCACAGAACATTCATGACCTGCAAATCATCTCTTCTGTGCTTTTGATGCTATGCAAGATACTAAATTTGCATGCATGTAAAAGTACAGTAGTAGCAGTACCAACATTACATTTATATTATTCATTTGGTAGATCTTCTTATTCAAAGCAATACACATTGTTTTCAAGAAGATGTGGAAATTAAAAATGACATAAATAGAAACATCCTGTCTGCTATTTTTGTGAGCTCAATCTTTCCTGAAGCAGGTCCTAAACTAAAGTGTGCCATGAAAAAAAAAAAAAAAACAAAAAAAAAAACTTTTGAATCTATGTAACACATAACATAGTAACATAGTTATTATTTACTTATTACGGTAAACTTATTATAGCACACCCAAAAATCATAATTACTTTTATGTTGTTCCAAACCTGTATTTATGACTGACTTTTGTCTGTGGAACACAGAAGGATACACTTTAAAAGATGTCTCAGTTTTCTCCATACGATGAAAGTCAGAGTGGTTAAATTTTGTTTGGACCCCAATGTTCTTCAAAATAACTTATTTTGTGTTGAATACAGCTTTGAAACAGCATGTAGAGAGTGAGTAATTTTTTTTTCTTTTTGGGGTGAACTATAACTTTAAGGATTTTGTTGCAACTTGCTTTACTGAATTCTGTATCCGACTGTCTTATCTGAAGACATATTCTTCACATTTCTCATAGTGTGATCACTGTGAGTCTAAAACCATTTTCCTCATCCAGAGCTGATGTTATCAAGATCTAGTTCCAATATCTGACCCTCTGCTGACAACAGGGAAAAAGAAATAAAGTGAGAGGGAAAGAAAAAAAAAAAAGAGAGAGACAAATAGGTCTTGTTTTTTGCCATCAGCTATCCTGAGGTTGCTAAAGCAATATTCTTGGGTGTGTATTATGGTATATACTGGCCACTATCTCCTAAACAAAAGCATTTGCACTTTTTGTCAATTTTGATGACGCTGGTTTTATCGAGCTCTGGTTCTATATAAACTTGCTTGTGGCTTGCTGGGGAGCAAGGCCTGTTCTACCTCCCTCAGGAAAACACACCTCACATACCAACATTACACTCATGTTTCTACCAATCTCAGTCATGCGAATGGATCTCGCAAGCCAGGACTCAAGGGAAACCAACAATGGAACCCTTTGAAGTATGAAATCAAGAATATCACAGAAAACCTTTGTATCGCTACTGACTATATGGTCCCTGGTGGGATGGTTTGCTACCACAGGCGAGGAGATGGAGGGAAAGGGAAAAAAAGTCATGAGGCAGGGGAAGCAAAGTTTGGGATGGTGAAGTTCATAAACTCAATTTTAGAGAAAAAACAAAAAAAAAATCTAAATATCATCTTCACTATGTTCGTATTTTGAATGTCAGTTAAAAAAAGAGCTGTGTGTATTGCTTTATCTTTCTAATTCTAAAGAGTAATTGACTAGACAAAAATCTGCGCAGTGCAACATGAGTTATCAATATTCCACTAAAAGTAAATTTCAACATTTATGAGTACACAAAACTCTAATTTCATATCATGCTGCCTTTAACAAAACCTTATAATTAGTCTGATTTAGGATCAAGGTGTTTCATGAAGTTTACAGTATGCTCCTGTTTAAAAAAAGCATGACAGGACAGACTTCAACATGTAGAGATTTTAATATTCAACAAATAAGTACTGCACACTCCATATTAATTTAGAGCTCAAAACTCTCATAGTCCTCACAAAACAATGAATTATGCATAAAAACAGGAACACTGCTCATGACAAACGCCTGGACTCTGTCAGTAACTGTCTTAAAATGTATTGTTAAATGTGTTGAATTTAAAACACAAGCTGTATTTTGATGGCTATAGTGGTTATTTATTTATTTTATTAACTTCTTATTTTAAAGCATGATGCTTTAAAGAAGACCAGTTTAGAGATACAGCTTGTCAGAAAGTTTTAGCTTGCTAACATTCTAACAGTTTGCTGTTGACACTTTAAAACCCTCTCCAAGCACCATGCTAAAAAAAGATTATAGCTGAAAAATAAAACTAGTCGACTTCACTAATTGGTTGTTGGGAGACTGACTAGTCGACCATCCTGACCTATCCCCAGTGATAATGAAAAGCTGTCAAAAAAATTGAAGTAACCTGTAAGAGTTAACTATGTCCATTAAAACTGACCACATCTCAGCATCCTCAGTTCTCAGAGGATGAGATGAAATATTCACGCAAACCTCCATTGTAATTCTTCCCATCCCCAATCGCATTTTCATCACAGCTCTGAACTCCTGTCCTGTCTGCAGAGCTCAGCGGGAAAATGCAAGAAGAATCTACATCAGCAATTAGAGTGCACTTTTATGGCAACTCTCCGGAGGGAGTAAAACAAGGCTCCATCTTTTCCCTTTAGATTTTCTCTGGCTAATAATACCGTTCTTTCACCAGCTAAGCAAGCCATTTTCAGACACACGTTCCAGTAGCGGCTGGGAGGCAGTCAAGCTCACAAATCATTTCACTTTGTGACACTGGTGCTGCCATCTCACCTGATGAATAATGTCAAAGGACGATTCATACTAGTGCCAAATTGTGTGATTGATTACAAAGGCAAGGTAAGATTATGTTGCTGTTAACCTAAACATTTTTTTTTTTTTTTTTTTAGCATTGTGGAAAAAAGCAGCTGTGATATTTTGAAGAAAAAAAAAGAGATTTGAGGGACACCACAAATGATACATGCATCATTTTCATGTAATTGGCTATCAAATTAATTCAGAACAACATGCCTACTGCTAGATGCACACTGCACACTATATAGGGTGCATATGGGTAAAGAGTGGCAAAAGATAAAATGGGACAGTTATGCTTGAATATGATTTTAACTTATCTTTGAGGGACCAGCAACAAATTTACAACAACCAGCAGGAAAACCAATGATGGGGAAAATTATAGTTTTAAAAAGATTTACCTCATATTTACAAGTTCACTTAATATTTGTAAATGTTACATATACTGTATTTCATGATGTGAAATGTACCAGAAAATTGTGTGAAAAGTGATTTCAAATATATATATATATATATATATATATATATATATATATATATATATTTTTTTTTTTTTTTTTTAGACAATATTGTACAGGCTCCTGTCTGACTTGTTTAAGAGGAAAAATGAAAGTATGAAAGTACCACTTTACCCTTATTCTGGGCTTTGATCAGAAGAGGGCTTTCAGTGTTCCTCTCAGTGTTTAAAACAACAGATGTTTACAATACAATAACAATTCACATTTTGCATAATTCAGCAAGTGATGTCTAGTTATCATCACAGAAATAAATCCAGTTATTTTCCATTTCATGAATTCAGAACATTTAGGTACTACACTAAGATCAGTAAAATAAGATTTTTGATGTTTATTTCCTTTTTTTTAAGACTTCTCGTCTCTGATTCTCATCATACATTAATTTGATCAAAAACAGTACTATTATGAAACGTTATTAAAATTAATGTAACGGTTTTCTATTTTAAAATATTTTAAAACATAATTTATTCATGTGTGTAAAAGCAATTACTCCACAGTCTTCTGTGTCACAGTATGCTGATTTATTATCAATGCTGCTAGCAGTTTTGCGGCTGCTTTGATGAATAATAAGTAAAAAAACAACAACAAAAAAAACTGAATTTATTAAAAAAAAAAAAAAGAATCTTTTTCTCTAACTTTATCAAATAAATGCAGCCTCGATGAGCAGAGGAGAGAGAGAAAGAAGAAAGAAAACATATAAATAACAACATTAAAAACCTTTCTGATCCTAAACTTCTGAACAACAGTGTATGTACTGTATACTGTATACATGCTATAAGAGTGGTTTGGTAGTATGTTATATCTAACATAGCCATGGTTTATTCCTAAGGTAAATCTCAGTATAAATAACAAGGGAAATCTACCCTTCAAATTAGCTGAGCACTTACTAAATAAGTTTGCTTGGCTCTTGCCTTAAAATGAGAAATATGTTGATAATAAAAGCTCGCAAATGGGTTTTCAGAATGAGATATGCTTTCATCTTATCTCAACTGAAATACTGTGGAGGAAAAACACAGCTCCTGAACAGTCTTTCATATTTTATAGCCAATTGAATATTGAATTTAAACATGGATGCAAAATAGAACTGTCATGTTTCGTTTTTTTTTTTTTTTTTTCAAATATGAGTCTGCCATCTCTAATTCCTGCTGACTGGTGCTTGCATGTTTAATATATATTTATTTGCTTATAAATTTTTGTGTTACATCTAGGATGACTTTAATGTGAATTATGAGATCACGATGCCATGCTGAAATATGTAGCATACCTGTAGATGTCTCTGGCCATGCCGAAATCACCAATCTTGGCCACCCTCCCTGGACCTTTGCAGGTCAGAAGACAATTCCTGGCAGCAATATCCCTGTTAAGAATAAAAAGTGAGCAGACCGACACATTTATCTCAGTTATTTGTCTCATTTGAAATAAAAAAATGACAAAAAAAATAAATAAATAAATAAAAATCCAGTATCACCATATAGTCACAGTTCTTTGTCTCGTATTGTCTCTTGTTTCTCCTGTAATATTTATTGCTGTTTCTCCCATGGATTTTCATCTTTGTTTTTGTGAAATATATTAAAGAAAGCTGCATTTAGATCACTCTCTTCTTGTTACCCGCTAGGACACATATTTTATGCTGAGATATATTTTGAGGAACTTATGCTTTGCCAACTTAAAAAATTTAGCACTGTTCAGCAGCAAAGTTGATGTGAAATTGTTTCCAGTCCTTTTAATGTAATTGACCTTCTTGCAAATGCAGGTATATTAAATTGGCTAACTAACTAAATCTCTACTTTAATAAGTCTAGTCATAAATGTCCAATTATGCCTATTGTCTAATTACTGGTGTCCACTTTAGGAGTTATTCGCTCCATTGTGAGATGTTGTCCACACATATTTAGAGCATGACAAATGAATGACACCCCATCTACACTGCTAGTGATGCACCAAAGATAGAACACTCCAATTATAAACAATGAACCTGTCAACTCTGCAGGTGTTTGAAACCACAGACAAGCACAAACTTTGCATTGCTGTACATTCTGGTTCCAGTGACCTATAGATAGACTCTTGTCAAAATCTAAGCTGATTAAGTCAACATCACGCACTAATTAACAGTACTTTGTTTTGTCATCTTTCTTTGTCTCGTTGCATGTTGATATAGGAATCTTGAAGGTTCTTGTCATTACACCCAATCTAATTTCTTATAAAAACAACACTGCAAGGAGACAAAGGATCATAAACTTTCCCTCCGTAAGTTCAATTGCTTATTGACTCCCTCACACTTTAAAAGCTCACTATAAGTTCTGAATGGATTCTGAAGTCTATGAGAAGTTGGGGAAGATGATGCTGAGCAATAAGTCTTCAAAGGACCCCTAAGTTTTATCAAATAAATGCAGCTTTTGCGTTCATCAAAAACCTTCTGCATCGAAACCTGATCCCTCTCATCGACAAAACTTCAGCAGCTCTCTTCAGGACTCTCTTTTAAACAGGTGAGATGTGCAAGTATCAAACTTTGTCTCATTAATTGAGACACTAAGTATCATCTACCCCATTTTTACAAAGGTGTGTTTGAATTAAGAAACCAATGTATCCTTCAGGCTGTAAATCTACTGAATATCAGATACTACTAAAACTTCATTCTTTACTATGCTTCACCTTTAATCCTCTTCCTACATAAAACATGGAAACCTGTGTGTGTGTGAGAGAGAGAATAGTTTAAGTGTTTAGTGTAGTTAATCCAAGTTTTACAATCCAAATCATCAAACTTGATCCAAATACTTAAACTGATGATTAATATATTTTTCCCTTTTGATCTAATTTTGCTACAGTGTTGTAGACAGAAAGGCTACAAAGTTGTGTATAGTTACTCTATGAGGACAGTAAGAAGTCTTGATCTGCAAGACTATTCTTGTTTCTCTTTGAAGGTCATGTCATGAAACTCATGTTTCCAATTACTTGTACTATTTGAAGGCATTTGGTGTTTGGTTGACAGCAATGGATTACGTATTTTATGCTAAAAAAAAAATCCCCAGAAAGGGCAAAACGATCAATCCCTCTGGGTTTTGACCAAAAAGCTGAAACTGAACACGAAGGCCCAGATACATTTTAACTTGGCTGTGTGAGGAACTTCAGTAGGAAACCGCAGATGGGTAAGTGTCTCAGCGTCCCTGTTCTATACCTGGATTGATGACCGGACTGCTCATGTAGCATAAATGAGCTCTAAGTGGACTCATTTTTCATGCCATTCTGGATGAGAGTGTCAAAAGGAAATAGAACTCCCATTGCAGGCATGAGGGGGAAGCAGAACTCCTGAACGGAGTCAGGAACGCTGAATTTGTGCTGACTTCAGAAAAAAAGCAGATCACCCATCTGTTGTTAAATCGATCTGTTATGTGTGAAGGTGTGGTGGGTTGTCGGTAATTATACCTGTGGATGAACTGGTTCTCTTCTAAGTACTGGCAGCCGCGGGCGATGTCTCTGGCAATGTTAAGAAGATCTACCATGGTTAGACTTGAAGGATGCTCCTGGAAAATATTACAGAAAGTCAGAATGCTGGGTATTCCCTTGTGAAAAAGTTGTACACTATGGCAAATTTTGAAAATAATACTTATTAATATATTATAATAATATACTTAGAAGAATGTATGTAAGTGCAAACAGAATGCAATATATTTAGGGACATAATTGCATGTTATTTGCATTCAAATAAACATTTATTATAGTTTTATTTCGATAGTCCACGTTAGACATTCTACTAACAGTAAGTAACTTGCAACTAAATGTCAACTAGCAGTCATTAGAGTATTAGTAGACTGTCTGCCTAATATCTTCTAATACTTTATTTTGATGGGTCCACGACATACAACATACTGAGTGTGAGAAACTTTGCAAGTATGTCAACTCATTCAACTAACCCTAAACCTACCCTACTGAGAGTTAGTAGACATGTAGTTGGAAATGAATTAGTTGACGTAGTTACAAAGTTACTTATAGTTAGTAGAATGTCTAAAGTGGACTATCGATATAAAGTGTAACATATATACTGTGTACTGTATATATATATATATATATATATATATATATATATATACACACACACACACATTAAATTGAATTAGTTGAACTTAAGACCTACTTTAGAGTGCTTTTTTGATCCACTTAGTACATATTTGTAATTTCATAATTAATTCTATAATCTTTGAAATACCAATAATGCCACTGCTATTGCAACTTGTTATGCATTTTTTTATGTAACAACAGATTTGTAATTGTTAAGTTGTAATTTAGTACATTAAAATGTTAAATATAATATCAAATAACACTAACATACTACAGTTAAAATTACAATCAAGTACTTTACATGTGCTTTAGTATGTTAGTCAACACATCAGATTGTCATCAAGTTTACTTCTTTATATCCTGAGAAAGTATCATTAAAACATGATTATTTATAGTGTACTTCAATGTAAAACTTTTAATTTGACATGATTACAGTATAAAGCGAACTTTACTTGTGGCCTTTTATTTCATAATAGGACATTATCTGCAAGCATAGAAATTTTTAATATACACAGTAACAAAAACACCACCACCACCACCAAAATAAATAATCTAAAAGCAAAGTCACAGACTACTAATCAAATAAACTAATGAAAAACATAACTTAATGAGGTTTATGCAATACAAGACACTAAGCTCACTCTGAGAAGTGTGTGTGTGTGTGTTCTTACTAGTCTTGGTCTAGTTTCCCTCAGGAAGCTCTTGAGATCCCCTCCGGCCATCAATTCCAGCAGAATGAAGCGAGGCAGAGCTTGCAGACTCACCCCAATACACCGCACAATGTTTTGGTGACTAAACTTGCTGTCAGAGGAATAAAAAGAGAAATGTTGTATTTTTGCTATATGTCCTCATAAATTAGCCCTTTGGAATGGTGTATCTTGTGTTTTTCATTGTTACCTGATTATGAGAGCTTCCATGAGAAAGTCTAGTTCATCCTGCTCAGAGCACACCTCAGGAAGGGTCTAATAATAAAAAAAAAAATTAATAATCACATCTATGCAAAACCAGAAATATTTCAGAATACTACAGAGCATAGAGACACAAGAGACCCAAATCAGTGTATTCATGGTTACAATAACAAATCATGATATTAAACCCCAGTATGCAAGATCAAGCTGCATAACAGACTTTTTATATATTTGCAGATCTTACCTTTACAGCCACCTGCATTGGACTGGGCTCCCCTGGAATCCCAACGGCTAGTCCTTCATAGACTTCTCCAAATGCGCCATGACCCAAACCTCTACAAACAAAACATACATTAAAGAGTATTGTTATTGTTATTTTGTCAATAATATCCTTCCATATATTTCACATACTACATTTAGGAAGTTTCAGACTTCTCCTATTAGAAGATTCAGTTTCACTTTATTTTGATGGTCCATTTAACACATTCTGTTGACTATAAGTAACATTGCACCTACATTTCTACCAACTCTAATTAGAGTGTTAGTAGTGTATTAGTTGACTGGTAGTGTTAGGGTTGGAATAAGTTGACATGTAGTTGCAAAGTTACTTACAGTCAATAGAGTATCTGTTGAGAGACCATCACAATAAAGAGTTAGCTGATATGAAGCAGACAGTCTACTAATAATCTAACAAGAGTTTGTTGACATGTAGTTGCAACATTACAGAATGTTCATAAGGGACCATCAAAATAAAGTTTTACCTAAGATTCATTTTCATCAACTGTAGAACAACATGCTTCACAGTCAAACAACATGCTAGCACATAACACTTCTACATCCCAACTGAACTGTACGTGTGAATTAGTGATGCTCCCAACCTGGTGAGGGAGATGTTACGCCGTGGCACCTCCTTCAAATCATTGATGGAGGCGGTCTTCCCGCCAAAGCAGTAGTTGGGATTGTAGTCGGTCATGATGGTAGAGGCTCTCAGTTTGCTCAGCTTACAGTCAGGACTCTGTAGCTCAAGTTGGATAGACTGGAGCTCGGTGTGTTTACGTCTGTACACTGGAAGACAATCAGCACAGCATGATATTTTTTTTTTTCCCAGTTTGCTACGTAACTGTTAGCATAATGGGATTGTTGCCATTGTCAATGTTACATTCAGATTCAATCAGGAAATGAACTATCAAACTGTTTTACAATGACCAGCATTATAATGTTTTGTTTGAGGCCCTTCTGGACAAACTAAATTGGACTCAAATTTAATTTTTCTTGTTATCAGGTTTATTATTAAATCAGATTTAATAATGAAAAGCTATTTTCTCTGTAATTTTAATCATTTTAGTTAACTATAACAACCTTAGTGGTGACATTTTATTGCAAATTTGTGGATAACTACATGAAAAAATAAAATAAAATAAACACTTAAAAACAGTTTTTCACAAACAGGCATGTAAGTCCAAGTTTGGTGGGCTTGACCGATGCAGTAAACACATTAGTTCAGTGTGTGGAAGTGATTTATTCATAAAGTGGTAATCGACAAGGCTTGTCAGAGCTCAGTTAACAGCCCATTTATCACACATCTACTCTATTTATCACTCAGAGACTGCTACAACAGTGTAGATGGACAGATGATGTGTTTGGTGCCATGACACAGTGTGTGTGTGTATGTGTGCGTGTCAAACATGAGACATGAATCCTCATTTTGAATTTTGAAAGCTTGAGTGGCATGTGTGCAGTTGAATGATTATACTGTTTCTTTAAATGTGCATTCAATAAGTTTTCTTCAAAAAAAAAAAAAAAAAAAAACTTTTTTTTTTTTAGGGTTAGATTATTTTTTTAAATACAGGATATTACAAATTATACAGACCAGACAGCGGCCAAAATTATTTGTGCAAACATAAATAAATAAATAAATAAATAAATAAATACATAAATAAATGAATAAATTCTTATTGGACACTTTTGGTCATGAAATAAAATAAATTTCACATTTCCTACAGTGCGTGGCATCGATATCGCTTTGGCATGAAGCTACATCCACACCCATAGGTGTCAGTATACTGTCCAAGACCACAGTCATATTGGCCAGTGAAACATAAAATATGCTACATATTATTATATCATTTTCTGTGATCTTTCTGCAAGTGCAGGTTTATTCGCTCTGTTTCTAATACCCCCCAAAAAATAACAAAAAGCTTCCCTAAATGGCTTGGTTCCAGTATTATGTTTTGGTTAACCTCTGAGACTCCATGAAACTATGCTCATAAAAAGGATTTGACATGGTCTACTTACTGATCATAACACCGGAAACAGCCAACAGCAAGGCGGCGATGAGCGCGGAGGTCCCCACAGACAGACCCAGTGCCAGATGAGACAAAGACGGCTGGGCGGGCAACATAGACACCACTACACAAACACACAGCAACAAATATTCACTTCACATGAGTCAGGCAGAAATCAGTGGAGCTTTTCACATTTAAAACTCAGGACCATTAAAAAAAAGTGTTAATGTCAGGCATCATATCCACTCAAACCAAAGGGACAGATCTCAGCCTGTATTCACAAAACATTTTATCTTACCGCTAAGAATTCTCCTAAATAGCAGTAAAACCTATTCACAAAGCTGCTAAGACAAACTTTTACAAAGGAACAGATATAAGTCTTAAGTTAAAAGTAAGGGCAGGGTTGACCTCGTCGCTATGGATGATGTCAGGATGCTTTCTAACTATGCACACAGTGATTGGATGATAAGGGAGGGGTCTCTGTCAGAGTTTTTTTTTTTTTTTTTTTTGATTTTGATTTATCATAGAAATATTGTAAAGTGTGATATTATGTTGCCATATTCAAATAAAGGTTTACAATTAAAGAAAAGTTAATTGCCACATTCAAATAAAGTTTTAAAATGCAGGCTAAGTGTCACTAATTAAACAAGTTCAGCTAATTGTGAGCCTCTTACATGTATGCGTCTCATAAACAATTAGCAGATATGCATATAAACAGCCTTTTAATTAACAGAGTACAATGATCATGGCTGATAGTAAGACATTCAAATGTAAAAGAAAACCAAACTGGATGCAAGAAGAGTTGTTACTTCTTGCCCAACTGTCTAATGAAAAATTGGAAAATTTGCAGTTGGGATAACCTCCAAGACCAAAGGCGAAAACTTTTTAAAATCTCATTATCGTCAAATGTTTCTAAAATGTTTACGTTCTGAGGCAGATTGCCGGCAGCAGCCTTTTTCGGATAGTTTGTGGTTTGGTCTTAGTGACTTAGGAGTTCTCTTCACTACTTATAATGTTTCACAGATTTAGGAGCTAGTTTTAGCACTAAAATGCATTGTGAAATACTCTAAGAGCAAATATTTAGGAGTCCTAAATTTAGGACTGACACACCCATTATTTTTAAGATGTTCTCAAGTTATAAGCTACTTTTAGTCTTAAGATATTTTGTGAATACGGGCCCTGGATTTTAACCAAAGTGCTCTTTGAAGATGAACAAACACTTTTCCCTTAGAATCTGCTTTACTCTAAAAAACTCTACTCTAAAGCTGTGCTTGATGAACCAGGACTGGCAACTTGTGCCTCATCAAAACAAATGATTATATATAAAAAATATATATATATATATTGGAAGTGATGAGGATTTCAATATTCCCTGCCTCAACTTCCTATTAGAAAATATGTCAACATACAGTAGTATAGAAAACCGTGCTTGATTTAATGGGGTCTTTAACCTGGGATTAAAACGATTTTAACCTACTGAGCAGAAAGTTGAAAAGCTTTCTGAAAAATCTTTTTTTATCTGATGCAATTTAATTCTTAGTTTTCTAGCTTATTTCCTAAAAACCTGTCAAAGTGTTTACACTTTTGGAGCTTTTTTTAGAGCTTCGAAGTGTTGATATTAGCATATAATTAGCATGAACCCATGGGCACTAGCTCACTTATTAACTAAACACTTATGAAGTTGAAAACAGCGCTGGAGAACAGAGGGAATTTCAATTGATTTGCATATATGAACAGATGTGTAAAACATTCTGAATTAATGGAACAGTAGCTGTAAGAGGTGTGCAACAGTGGAGAGTGTTTTTATCTCTCTCTCTTTTTTTTTTTTTTTTTTTTTTCTTTGACAAACGGAGCTAGAGTTTACAGTTATGACCTCTACAGAGACTGTAAATGGTAGAGAATTGAACTTGGCTTTACAGAGGTAAGAGCCGCTCTTGAGAAAGAACTTTGTCATTGTGAGAACACTCTTCCCAGACATTCATTTTACCATTTTATGAGACAGCCGTTCATCTAATGGTGGTGAAGTGTGTTATGAATGAACTAACCGGTAGAGTTGATGCAGGACACTCCGTCTGGGGCCAGCGAGAGCTCTTCATCACAGTAGCACACCGTGCCCTCAGAGGTCTCATGGCAATCTCCTGATTCACAGTGACTGCAGTTCTGCACTGGGTTGATAATAACTTCACCGTCACCTTCCATGCCTGGAAATGAAATTACCATACTTATGGGATGGTGAAGCACAGAAGGAAAGCTTGAGGCTTATAATCAGAAGATTGTTGGCTTGATCACAACAGGGGTAAATTTGCGCCCTTAAGCAAAGCACCATAATCCAGGTGTTTCCAGGAGGATTGTCACTCACTATAATATGGATCCTGTACTTTTCAGTTTGGAACTCGCTGATCTAAGCTTATGAAAAATATTGTCAGTAAGTTTAGTGCAATGCAATGAAATTAACTAGTGTTTCCTGTGAAAAGGAAATCCTCTCCAGGTCAAAATTACCAGAAAACAACATGAGGGTTAAGTGTGTCACTTTGGGAGCCAAAGTCTCACTGTGAATGGGTTTTTATTTCTGGGCTCACAGCTTCTGAATCATGCCACTGATGTGTATAATTTCTTATTTGTTCACCAGTGAATGCTCTGGGGAAGTAGTTTATTGTTCTGAGAGTTTTACAGCATAATTTCATAGTACACCGTATATTTTCATAGTACATCAAACTGTTTTATCTTCCTCATAATATGACTTCCTCAAGAAGTAAAATTGCCCTGTTATTACACAAGACTAAAGCAAAAAATAGAACTTTTGTATTAAGTCTTCGGCTAAGAAGAAAACTTCTTAATGATCCAATCCTATTTCCAATGTAGGAGATGCTTTTCATCACTTGCAGTCCTGAAAGCATAAGAACCTTGCTCTAAGGCACAATGGTGCCTGAGAGGGAATGTAATATGATTTGAGTCACCTTCAACTTTAGGTACAAACTTCAACTAACTGTAGAGATACATTATACCACTAATAGCCCACTATCATCCAGACATCTGTTTTCCAAGATGCTTGTTATTGGCACCTTAATATTTCACTGCAAATTAATTTGTATGTCCCCATTAAACTTTTCACAAAAATGTGAAATTGGTTCTTGAAATTAATTTAAGCCCTTAATTTGAATGATAAAGAGGTGCTGGCCCCAGTCGTCCTGACTGCATCCTAATTTGTGTACTTCTATACGCACTAAAAGTACTTTATGTACCTCATTAGTGCTGGAAAAATGTAACTCTGAGTAAATAGGTAGACAGTATGTCCGTATTGAAATGTCACCACATTGAAGTATGAATGTTAGCAGCAAGTTAAATGTATTGCCTTTAAATTCATTAATAGTTAACTGTTTATATCTTTAAAAAACTGCAATAGCTATACTGTAACTTTGGCCTAATATTTATTTGTGATTCTTTTCAACTGAAAAAGTCAATTTAAACCCTCTTTTTTAGGGATTGTGTGCAGTGTCAGACATATGCTTTGAAAATGAAACAAAAATAGTATCCTGTACCATCTGGCCCTTTTGGCTTATCATCATCAATGTACTATGAGTTGAAACACAACTTGATTAAACTTGTATATAATATGGATTATATAGTATGGACAGTATGCATACCTGGATTCACCAGAAACTCAAAAGTGTAAATATTTACCATTCTGTACTTGTATACAATGTACTTATGCATACAATTCACATACTTATGTTCTGTGACATTCTGTAGCATAAATAGTATGTTCACATTCAAAGGTCCAATAAAAAAGTGCACTTCAGATACCTGAATGATGTGAAGGTATTTAATCGAGAAAAAAAAGAAAAAAAAAAGAAAAGTGGAATGTTAGAAATTCCATGCACCAAACTTATGTAAGTGAATGGAAGCTATAAAATTCATGAAATAGATTATATAGGACATAGTATAAGTGCATGTATAGTACATCATTTGGGACACAACTAAAGAATCTTGTATTACCTTTGAGTGGCTCCAGGTACATTTCGCCATCAGGACTTATGAAAGATGTTCCATCATCTCCATCCTTTCTGGGATCATTATCCCGCGAGGCACTGCCCCCTATGGCCATGGAGGTAAGAAACAGTATCAAAATGTTACAAAACTATAAAACTCAAGATATACAGTATAAATAAGGCTCCAATTCGGTCTAACCTCTGTATCCTCCACCTCCTCCACCAGCCGTGCAGGCCCCTCCACCACCTCCGAAACCTCCTCGAGTTTTCCAGCCCATGGCATGACATGGCTCTCCACCCTGACCTCCCAGAATAAGAGGTCTACCACCTTGAGGAACAGGGGCAGTGTCGTTCCAACCTCCACCACCGCCTGAAATCCACAAAGCCACACAGATCATAAAAAGAACATTAAAAGACACTTGTGCCCCATTTCAGTTTCTCTGCGTGGCTAATTAATTTCACAACAGGTGACAATATAACTTTTTTCCCCTTTATATCCATCCTCCAACAGATATATGAATGCAGAATGGCACAGTGATTTCTCAAGAGAAAATAGTCTCCTATGTACATCCCTGTTCCTCTAAAGCAGGTCAGTGCTGTTGCTTAGCATGACAATGTTCAAATAAAAATGTGGCAAATTATTTCAGACGTCAAAGCTGTCCCATTTTGCTAACTCTCTAATGGTTTCTTAGCAGCACATGCTTTGTTGGGAAAAGAAAAAATAAAGATGATTGCTAGGGTGTTCTGGGTGCTTTTTTTAAGGTGGTTACTAGGGTGTTCAGTGAGGTTGCTATGAAATTATTACATTTCTGTACATTTCCTTATGAAAATGATGGAAACCCATATAATTAGGAATGAAGGTTGTGTGTAGTAAATAGAGCACAATGGGGGAGCTGGCCTTTGAAAAGAGTGCCACTGATAGAAGCCATACTGAGTGCTCAGCAGGACACAACCAGAACACCCACAATGCAGTGACATGCAGAAACTTGATGCACAGACAGATGCGCCTTCAATTGCTTAGACTTGATAGCAGAGCACACTATTATTACTGTACTGTTGTTACCGCCTTCCTATATATATATATATATATATATATATATATATATAATTTGCTGCCTCAGTTTTATTCAGGCACTGCTACAAGGAATTTGAAAGCACCACCTCAAAAATCATATTCAATCTCAGACTGGATAAAGGATTATTTTGAAGCCTAGCAGAAAAGAAAATTATTATGCCTATGTCCAGGAAAGGAAGAAGCCCGGGGGAGCAGCATTTATTTATTTATTTTTTTCATATCAATCAAACTTGATAGTCTGGTAAACAAAAGCATAGTTCCAACTATCCACCTGAAGTAAAAATAAATAAATAAAAATCTCTGCCCTGTGTGCAATATGTTCTGCTTCACTGCTATTGTGAGCTGCTGTTTGCCAGAAGGAGTAATACACACTAGTTCAGTAATGCTAAAATTTGTCTAATTGATTTATAATACATAAAATCTGTTGGGGTTACCTGCAGCGCCTGATCTTCCATTGCGGCCGGGGATGTTGGGATCCCTGTCCATCACTTCCTCTAGGGTTTCTGATTGGCTGCTGTAGCCACGGCCTCCACCTCCAGCAGCAATGAGTAGTGGGACATGGACTCCATTCACCACCTTTAACCAAAAGAAACAGGAAGTGTGAGACTGTATTTTAACAGTGTAAAACTTCCAATTGTCACTGAAATGTGAGGTGCCATGATGCTACTGCGGTGTTGCCAGGGTGTTGCTATGCTAAAGTGTTAGCTGTTACTGTGTGGTTTCTTCCCTGCTCAAGGTGATTGCTTACTGGCACACCCCCAATCTGTATATATGGAACCTTCCTTCCTTCTCTGTATGGCTTTGAGAACTTTCTCATCAATTATATTGGTGAAATGGAACCTGGTTTGCATATTCTACATAGTTACTAAACAATGTTGTTTAGATAAAGCAGAATTTTAATAGAATTTGATGTTAGCATGTGGCTAAGCTAACATCCAATACTCTTTTATGCGTAAAAATGACATGACACACAAATATTGTCTAAAACAATAAATTGTAATTAGATTAGAAAATATCTTCATTGATATCAGTACCGAATTAAATTTATAGGTCATATTTGCATACAGCTATGTCTGCCAAATATTTGATTGATTGATTGATTGCCTCATGATTTGAGAGCACTCATTGTGATGTATTTATGCCCCAATGTTTAACACTCAAAATTAGACATTTTCAAAGAAACTGACTGAAGAAACTGAGGGATAATTCACCCAAGAATTAACATTTTGTCATCATCACCACTCTCAAGTTGTTCCAAACATGTATGAGTTTCTTTTTTCTGTTGAACACAAAAGAAGATATTTTGAAGAATGATGGTGACCAAACAGTCACCATACTATGGACGTCAATGGCTACCATCAACTGTTTGGTCAACAACATTCTTCAAAATTCTGATGACAGAATTTTCATTTTTGGGTGAACTATCCAAATAGATGTACACATTTAAATTTACAAATTTACACATTTAAATTTACAAATGTTAGGAATATCCAATTTAAAATGCATTTTATATAGTGTCACCTTGAAGATGTAAGTGCCTCCTCCTCCTCCACCACCTCCTCCCTTGAGCTGGGTCTTGTTGATGGATGGTCCTTGCTGTTCCTTGCAGATCCGTTCCATAGTAGGCACAATCTATGAAAGAAAAAATAAAACAAATAATAAACAAAAATAAATAAATAAATAAATAATAATAATAATAATATATATGCAATCCTTTCATGTTTTACTAGGTGCTAATCATACCCTTTTTACATTTTCTTGAAATAATAGCAAAGGGATATATTGGAAGAAAGGATTACTCACATTAGGGCAAGCATCCTCTCCTTCCTGTCCCACTAGAATATTCAGCAGCTCATCCTTCTGTAACAGGAAGTCTCCAGTCATGTACACCCCATGTGACTTGTGGACAGCCTGGACACTGCGTCCACCAGCTGCTCCATATGCCGTGATCCTAAACCAAAGACAAATAAGTAAGCGGTCATTTAGCAGCTACTTTCATCCAAAGTGATTTATAGTGGACTTATTACAGGGAGAATTCTCTGTGAGAGACCAGGGGTTAAGTGCTTCGCTCAAGGGCACAATGGCGATGGTTCTTCACACACTTCTTACAGGGGACCAAACTGACAATCTTCTAATTACAATCCCTGACTTTTAGTAGCTACACCACTATTGAACCAGGAATGGCAGGAATGCTCTGTTCCTAAACCTAGCAAGCTACTTTACTTTACTTTATTTTCTGTACAGGTCCTGGACAGAAATTAATATTTGACACTGACATAAAAACATATAATAGACAGAAAACATACACTTACATACTGTATCTATAGAACACATGGAACACACATGTGAACACACATATGACCCAAAACATCATCAGATTTTCATATAAGTCCTGAAAGTAGACAAAGATAACCCAATCAAACAAATGAGACAAAAATATTTTCTTTGTCATTTATTTATTCAGGAAAATTATCCAATATTGCATATCCGTGAGTGGCAAAAGTATGTGAATCTCTTGGATTAGCAGTTAATTTAAAGGTGAAATTAGAGTCCATCTGTTCAGAGGTGTTTGCAGTCAGTGGTAACTTCTAAGCAACTAAATGCCTTTCTCAAATTGGCTAATGTTAATGTTCATGAGCCCACCATCAGGAGAACACTGTGCAACCATGGTGTGCATGGCAGAGTTGCAAGAAGAATTGCCACTGTTCTCCAAAAATAAAATTGCTTGCTAAAGATCATTTGGACTATCGGAGAAATGTTTAATGGGTGGATGAAACCAAAATATTTATTGGTTTAAATGAGAAGCTATTATGTTCAGAGAAAAGAACACACTGCATTCCAACTTGGTGGTGGTAGTATCATGGTTTGGGCCTGTTTTGCGGCATCTTGGCCAGGACAGCCTGCCATCATTGATGGAATAATGAATTCTGAATTATAGCAGCAAATTCTAAAGGAAAACATCATGATATCTGTTTAAGAACAGAGTCTCATGAGAACGTGGGTCATACAGCAAGATGACAACCCCAAGCACACAAGTCATTCTACCAAATAATGGTTAAAGAAGAACAAGGGCTGAGTAAAAGTCCAGAGCTTAATCCAATTAAAATGTTGTGGAAGGGCCTAAGCAAGCCGTTCATAGGAGGAAACCCACCGACATCACAGAGTTTAAGTGGTTCTACACTAAGGAATGGGCTAAAACTCCTACATGTTATTGTGCAGGACTGATCAGCATTTACAAGAAACTTTACCTTCAGTTTACCTTCTGCAGCAAAAGGGGGTCACACCAGATACTGAAAGCAAAGATTCACATACTCTTGCAACACACACATATGTAACAGTGGATCATTTCCATCAATAAATAAATGACAAAGAAAATAGTTCTTTTTGTCTACTTTCAGGACTTATATGAAAATCTGATGATGTTTTGGGTCATATGTAGAAATATAGAACATTCTAATGGGTTCACAAACTTTCAAGCAGCACTGTATACACACAATAACCCACAAAATATGTGGTACCTCAATTAAGAATTTGGTTTAAAACAGTCACCGCCAAAGGAACAAATGACCTTTTATAAAAGTTATTTTTTTGCCAGTGGTATACGCAGTCTGCACCCCGAAGGGAGGGCCTCGAAGCAGGAATGGAGCGGATGAGTCTGGTCAGAGTACACTGCAACTGCCTTCCTCTCCATAAATTGTGAAAACAGCTCTTGCATTGTACTCTGCCTCTGGCCGATGATTCTATTTGCCTCATTAATTACTCATGTTAATTTATTTTTCTGTTTCAATGTTAAACTGTCATACCACAAAACCATATTATATGTTAAAATACATTCAATCATCGATCTGGAAACAAGATCCTAAATATTAAAAAAAAAAAGTATAATAATAATAATAATACAAAAAATAAATTGCTCTACCTTTACACCTTTTATGTTAACTTGTTCAATTGAATTACCAGCCGTACCTGGCTTATTTTGATTCCCACAACAAAGTTCCTTTGTCTTCTCAATGTTCAATAGTAGATGACTGTTATCAAACCACTGTACAAGACTTTTGATATAATCAAAATAAATTAAACTGTTCGTGCCCATTTGGCAGGAAATTAAAGCCAAATCATCAGTGTATTTTATCACAGTAAGATCATCCCTCATCCCTCATCACTGAATTTCATTGATGTAAACAGAGAAAAGCAGAGGTGATAATACACATCCTTGTGGTAGACCTGAGTTTAAAACTATACAATCAGATGAAATCCCATTGACACATACACGTTGGGGCCTGTACTTAAAAAAATGCACGGTATTAAATGCTGATGTAAAATCCATAAAAATAATTCTAGCATGAGCAATGGTTTTATCTAGGTGGTGCTGGACCTTATGTAATAGAAGCAAATTGTAATGGATCCACAGAGACATCAATTTTCGTTAACAATTCTTTACATAACATGCAACCTTTTTACAACACAGACTGAACAAAATTAAGCATTGCTTGGTAATTGGTCTTATCTAATTGTGTACTTAAATTTAACAGCTGTTTTTTAATTTATTTATTTTTTGGTTGGTTGTAATCCATTGCATACCTTTCTATCAAAGTATGTGACATTATCAATATGATTTTGTTCTGACACAATTTATTCTGAGTTCTTGTCATATTTTATTACCATTTTCTAAACTATAGCGAAAAAAAAAAAAAAAACTGCGCTAATGTGAGAATTGTTGAAGGTGTCTGAATAAATTTTGGTTTGACTGTATATCCTTTATATATAGACTTGCATTCTAAACACCTAGTGTTTCTCACTAATCTATAAGCCATATTGGATGGACTGTTTAAGCTGTACTTTTTATTTTATTTTTTTTCTCAGAAGCTACTTGCCGTCTTAGTATTTGGACAAATGAGATATTTCAGCAGACAGCATAATATTACCTTCTGAAACAGCATTTGCATCAGGAGCATGTCTTAAAATGTCATCTAGGTAGTCAGCTCACTTTGAACAGAGCTGAAAAAAAAATCTGTTTTCTTTACAGACCTTGCTAAGTGAATGCCATTATCAGTCTGGGTGCTTCTGAAGCAATGCAGCTGATGAAATGTGTTTTCCCATTCCTCCTGCTCCACGGACAACAATTACCTGAATGACCTGACGGGCTTGATAACAGGCAGCAATTGTGTCGAAGAAGAATGTTTTCCCATTTCATGGTCGAAAAAGTAACTACTAAATTCCTAGAGGCTCAACACTGTGACATTTTGGCTTGTGGTGGTCTGGACATTATGTGTGTGGGTGTGTGTGCACCTGTATTTCCTTGTCTCTGGGACCTGCCACATCTGGATGCCCTTGAATGGTCCCTTAGTGCCTACAGTGACATTGACATTGGTGTTGCGGTATGAGTTACTGCACTGAGTCGGCGTTGGACCGTCTTGTCCTGTTGCTCCGCAGGTGTGGAATATCCACTTGACAGCTGAAAACACACAAATGCCCACACATACAGCAAATTCACTACTAGCTTTGTAAAATAAGAATTCCTATTTTCTTCTCGTTCAGAGGGGGGAAAAAAAAAAAATCTACAATGTAACTTGGTGCAAAACTTGGACAAAACAAATCTGTACTCTTTTAGATGGCAAAAATAGAAAGAGACGCTATGTGATGTGTTTGGCTGGCTGGGCTGTCAAAAACCCACAGACAATTTATGATTTTTCTTTTCTTAGCTGGAAACCTGTAGAATGTCTTTCACAGACCTGAGAATAGCACCACATGAAGAGTTCATTCATTGCTAAATGTCAAATGCACTTATTCATGAGAGGAATGAGGTTCTGATTGAGTTCACTAATACTGACAGCATTCTGATAAGATATATACTAGGCTCACATCCAACAGATTCTAAAGGTTAAAGTGTATTACAGGTACATTGCACCACATTTCATTTTTTTCTGACATCTTTATCAGCTCAGAAGCTACAGACTGGAAGCTGATCTACGTCATCTCCATGCGCTATTTACTATCTTTGCTTGCAGTGTCCTTTAACAGTGGGCATTTGCTGCATACCCTAATGTAAAAGAAGTACACTTTAGCATACTTTTGAGAAGAGTACTTATTATAGAAAATAAATGTAAATCTAAAAATAGATGTCTGAGTAACAAAAAATTCAAAAAGGTTATGAAAATGACTTATACAATCCAATTTAATCCAAGACTTGTAAAGCAACACAGTTGCTTTGTATGATTAACAGATTAAATTGATAGGCTTTCATTTACATATAAACACATACATAGAGCAAATCACACATGGTAAACATAGAATCTTCAGCGTGCTTTCTTGTTAAGCCCGAGACACACTGCACGATTTTAGCAATCCTATAAGATCATTGCATGTCACACTGTGTGACATGGATCTAATAAACTTAGCTACGACGTGTGTAGACTGTACGATGATTACACCAGTTGACTTGTAGGCTTTGACACACGTTTCTGTAGAAGAATAAAACCTCATCAGCATGTGCTAGTGGTAAACAAAAAGAGCATAATAAATCACACTTTAGCAGTTGTTATGAGTGCTGAATAAAAGTGCAAGTGGTGAAAGAGGAAGGGATAAGAGCTTGTGGTAAACAGTTTTATGTTTTAGCACCATGTCGCATCGATTTCTTGTCGCATTTTTATTGGTTGGTCAGTAAACGTGGATTGTAACCGCAAACACACTGTGCGATGATCATGCAGTATCGTAGCCTATCTCTGGTCGCAAGACCATGATGACGGCCGTCTTTTGAACCTCTCTCACTGTATGACACAGAAACATGACCACAGAAAATGGCACGATTGTTTCACGATGCCAATCTTTCATCTGAGACAACCGAAAATCATGCAGTGTGTCTCGGGCTTTACATGAAAATCAATGAGGTTTGGTCTAGTGCGTGATGCATGCACAAACTTCTGTTCACATTGTGTTGTTTAGAAGTAAATAAAACCCTAAATTAAATATCTTCATATCTCTTCACAAGACTTCACAAGTCATATCTCTTCACAAGTCATCGTATTAACCTTTTTGGATCATTTAAGTTTGGGTTACCTGGATTTTCAGTGGAGGGACAGAAACCTCTGAGGTTTCATTAAAAAAAAAAAAAAAATAGTGTTTTGAAGTTTAATCATACAACTTTGAAGTGACATTAGGGTTAGTAAATCATGGCCGAATTTTCATTTTTTCCCTATCATCTTTAAATGCATACTCAATGTGATGTTTTTTTTTTTGACAATTTGTTACATGTTAACACGCTTCGGATACATGTTAATTGCAATTAAAACTGGATGGGAGTAGAAAGTTCTATTATTGATCTACTGGCAATGTGTAAATTAAAAAACACAGACACAGCCAGCTCATTTATATAATGACCAATGCAATTTACTAGAAACAGTACAAATTAGCGTAGGGTCGCAAACAAGCAGAGACGGTGATAATCAGGTGCGGGTAATCTACTAACAACGCAGGTGCAAAATAGGTTAAGACCCATAAATCACCTTGCATGATTCATTTTAATACTCTCCTCTCTGAAATTTCAGGTCTGAAAGGGAAAGCCCTACAAATGCATAAGCCACAAAAATAACTCCACACTTTTCCATCGCAAGCTTTTCACTGTGTGTGTCTTTGGTAAATCCTGATAAAAAAGAGAGTTTGTGCTGGAGCAAGCTGTTAGGAAATCTGTCTCTAAATGTAATATCAAATAACAAAATTACAAGCAAGTACTTTACATGTTAGTCAAAAATATGTGTACTTGGTAACACTCTATTTTAAGGTGTCCTTGTTACATGTTACATGCACTTACTATTATAATAACAATAAATTAAGCATAATTGCATGCAAGCCAAACCCAAATCCTAACCCAAACCATATAGTAAGTACATGTAGTTAATTAATATTACTTAGGACTTAAATGTATCATTACACTGTAACAAGGACACATTAAAAAAAGGGGAATTATAAATATGATTAAAATGTACTTTGTTAAAACTTTTAATTTGACGCTATTTCAAAGTGCATTTTGTACCCAAGTGTGCAAAGAAAAGGTCATGGACAGTGTACTGTCTTTAAGTATGCTTAAATGGTTTATTTTATTCCATTAATGTATATCATCTTCAAGTTAATTTTTCAAAAATATATACTTTTAAGATTTGAAGTATACACTTGAAGTGCACATTCAATAAACTTCTTTTTCACTTCTCTTTCAGAAAGTTAGATTGGGGGCTGGAACCAATCGAATGGCAACCAATCCACTTTTGAAATGAATCGCCAGAACAGAGACCAAGGTGAGAAATACAAAGTCTCTTAGGTGTAAAAATATCCCCTGGCAAAATAGACCTCTTTTCATGCAGTGATGTTGTTCTAGTCAAGTCTGCACATAAAACATCAGAATAAAAGTTTATTTCCTTGCCAGGAACCTACAGAGATCTGTAATTAGATCTGAAGATAAAGGACGTTTTGAGTTGTAAGAGAGGTTTGCGGCAGACAAATATCACCAATTATGGTCTTATACAGCTTCCTTTTATTAGAGTTCTTGAAGGTTTGATTGGTGGAAATGGCTGAGTCATCGGAAGCTGAGAGGCAGCACTCAGTGCATCATGAGGTTAGCGGCCCGTCTCTCTTTTCTCATCAGAAGAAGCAATCACGCAGACAAAGTCAGAGGAAGTAATCAAGGATACAAAGGCAGAGGGAGCTGATCTGACAGAAGAACGTGCTCCCTCTCTCTACAGCGCTTAAGATTTGAGTCAGCGTAAGGCATACTCCCCCATTCAACTGGGCTTTACTTGCCAAAATGAGATGCCATGGTGGCAAAGGGAGAAATCGATAGTGGAGGATGGACAGGGAGAGGGCAGGAACAGAGAAGAGAAGGTAAAATTAGAGATAGCAAGAGGGTGAGTGGAGGTATTACAGAAAATACCAATAGTTGCACAATTTATCAAACACATCATAACATTTTCAAAGTTATATCAATTATATATGACTGAATCAAGGGAAGACTGATGCGCAGCTTGATTTCCCTTTGAGTTTAAAGAAAACAACTGCCGAAAATAGAACTTCAGCAAGCTTTACTAGAGTGCGTCTGGAAGAAAGGGTTTGCATTTAATTATTAACTGTCTTGAGCATTTGTGGTTTTGAACAGCTCAGAAATTATAGGATAAAACTAGACATAGGTGGTATTGCAAATATACATGATATACTTCTTTTTGATGGAAACTGAAAAAAAAAAAAAAAAGTGCATAGAATAAATGTAATGCAGTAATGCAGAATCCAGTAAATCATACTGATTAAACTTGTGCCAATGACCCCTCCAAGAGTCTTTAATGAATAGAAAGTCCACAAAAAAACAAAACAAAACAAACAAAAAAAACATTAATTTCTTAAATATAAAAATAAGTAAATAAATCTCAATGAAGCCAAACTTCCGAATAGCATGATATGATATAATATGATAACATGGTGTTGATGCATTGTGTTGTGATTTTTAATTCAAAGGGTTGTTGGTTAAATAACAGAACTTTTGCAAACATATGAAAAATAAAACATTTTCTTAAATTAAACTGAAAACTAAACATGAACTCAACGGTCTACAGAGCTGCAAAATGCAAAGTGCAAAAATAAATAAATAATAATAAAAAGGTAGTGTAGGTAGGATGAAATCAAACAATCAATCTCATAGAACATTCAGCAGTGAATAGTCCTACTTTTGCCTTTTCAGACACTGCAGAGAAGAGTTGGAAGGTGTTTTTTGACCACTTACAGCTGAACTACACCAGAGAATGGCCTGTGTGAGTGAGACTTGCTAATGAGTCTTGATGAATAGCAGATTAGCTGCTCGTTCAGATTTATTAAGGCTGAAATGGCGTGGGAGTCATTTCACAAACACTCAAGCTCACCACATTGATAAATGGCTATGCTCCAATGAGCATGAACATAAGAGGAACACCTGTATATGTTATGAGCAAGCAGATCAGTCTTTCCAATGCTGATGGCATTTGGTAGGACATTTTCAAAGGTCATGTGCTAGACGGCTGATTTTATAAACGATTTGTGCATGTTCAATAGACAATCATGCTAATGTGAAGCAATGTTTTACAATACAGGCTTCATGAGCAATTCTGATAATTTGAAAGCATTAACGTGAAATTTTGACACTGATATAGTATTTTGACAGAGTATGTTTTAGGCTGTTTTCACAGTTGGTTTGCTTGCAGAATAGCACCTGCATTTGTCTGCCACAAACACATTTAAGAGACTGGAAGAATGAGAGCTGTTTTTGAGACAAGCAGTTATGAAAAAATCATCATTCTATAATATATGTCAACAGGACCATGCAAAGATGCAAATTCTTTCTCATCAGTAGCACTTCACCTCAACGATTTACAACAGATTTATGACATGAGATATGCTCCAGAGGCCATTTCAAGCAGACTAAATGTGTTTCATTGGTTTTCACCCAAGTTTAGAAAGCCACATTTCCACCAACCAAATCACCCAAACTCCGATGTAATCCTGACCCAGATGTGCACCAAAAGCTGTAGTGTGTAAGCACCCTTAAAAGTTATAATCGCCCCTTCACCAGTGTTTGAATGGAAGAAAATGGTTCAGCAATAGTCCAGTAGATGGCACACTTTATTTTCTCTGCAGTGCACTTCCATGACAGAGAGAGAGGAAGAGAGACAGTATCTGAGCCTCTGTTCATAAGCATTCATCTTATATATCCATTAGAAGTCCAACATATTTGGTGTACTCAAGCATTTCAACAATTTCAGTATGCTCAGAAGGAATTACGTGGTCTGGACTTTGAATTAGGTGCTCTGATGTTTGCAGTGCATAACTTGTAACTTGCTGTGAAAACAAAGATTCCAGAGTCTTTATGATGCATGGTGCTACCATTGTTGGAATTGGGAGTGTTGTTAGATCTGGCATCTGTTTTATCAAAAATATGTATTCTGCATTATTTGAGAAACTAATTTGTGTGTTTCAATTAGCATTATCCAAAGAACAACTGGTTGACACCGAGGTTATTATATTTTGGACACATTTTCTACTTTTTATTTTGCCTTGTATGTTTATTTTTTTTTTGCAGTTTGGGCTTACGTAGATAGATAGATAGATAGATAGATAGATAGATAGATAGATAGATAGATAGATAGATAGATAGATAGATAGATAGATAGATAGATAGACAGACATGTAGATTATAACAGACATGACATTAGACTGGGGTGTATTTCCAGTACAACGACGTAGTTCACTGCTTAACCACAGTATGATGTGTCATTAGAGAAATTAACTAGTTAGTCACGACTTTTCCCAAAACCGTAGTAGCATGGTCGCGTTTAAGCAACACAACAATATAGGACTGTCGTTAATGGCATCGCATGATAGTGGTACAGTAATAACTTCGGCTAATTAATCAATCCGAGAATGCAATTTAAATGTCAAATTACTGTAGTGCATTTACATGAACAACAAAAAAGCAATTCATTTTTTTAAAATCACATTAACATGCGGTATGTAATTGGTGTACACTTTACTCTTGTATGCGGTTCATTTCTCCACAATGCAATTTCTCTGAGATGCTGTTGTAACAGACATGGACTACTTCACTATTTTTATTCCTCAATTGTTTTGCTTTATTTAATGCATTATATGTCAATCAGACAGATGCTTCTTGACTGGGTTGGGTAGGCATAAGAGACTAGTTTAAAACAAACCATTGAACAATGACTGAAACTGTGTTTGTTTTAGTGCTCATGCACTCTACAGTTGGAATACAATAACACAAATAACTGTGGTCTGCGCCAAACTTCAGACTTGTAATCACATTGGGGCAAATTTCAGTCAGAACAAGCCAGATAAAAATTAGAAACAACTCAAAAAAGACAAACAGCTCAAGCACATGAAAGTAGCTAAAACTCACATTTTGTAGGCCCTCCATAGGGTGCTGTAGTGGTCTTGATGTTCTCAGTGCTTGGTGTGAACAGCACTTGCGTGGGGCTTGTGGGAGCCACCGGAGGAAATTCTCCATTGGCTGAAGATGAGAGAAAAGACACAATACATTGTTGCGGTCCAACAATACTCCTGCAGCTGGAGAAAATGTTGCAGGCATTGTTAAAACACAGTTTCTGTAAGCCTATAGATAATAGCTGTATTTTGGCTCAATAAAAAAATATCAATATCGATAATCAATTTCATGACAATAACCATTCTCTAAAGCTGGTAATGATATCCACATCTTTGTCTTGAGAATTGTTTGAATATACAAGACATGCACTGAAAAATGCCTCAACTGTTTGCATATCTTTCAAATGTTAATCATATGCTAATAAGGTTGCTTGCTGATGATGTAGGAGTATTAAATGGGTGAACACTTGACCTCAAAATCTTGATATGCATTACTCAACAGGAAAAATTCCATGTCACTTAGTCAATACTTAAAAATGCAGATCACAAATGGACAATAATTTTATATACAAATCAAACATAACCTTTAGTGATAATTGCTAATACATCAAGCGTTTATGGCTATCTGCCATTTTTACTTTTGTTGGCAAAATATGTTACTGGGGTCATGAGGATTTGCATTTCATGAGGATTTTTTGTGCTTCTTTCTCTCTTTGACTGGATTTGACGTTTCAATCACCTCCCCTCATGCGATTTTCATGGGGTAATATTTTATGGACCTCTCGATGCTTAAACATGCAGAATAGTAAGCGCTATGTATTATCCATATAATTTTAAACCAATTGCGTTGTCCAGTTCTTGATTCTTATTTGCTGGTATGTTGGTCGCACAGCTACGAGGTTAAATTTTAAGTTTTAAATTCAATTTCAGTTTTTGGCCATTTCTAAGGATGCCATTTTATTGGTGGCACAAGATCAGAAAACCTGAACATGTACATGTTTTAAAAGCAGAATAACTGATATTCCATTATTGTCATGGGTTAGGGTGGTTTTCAAAGAATTCTTCAAAATCTCAGTGGGATAAAATATCTGACAGGAACAGATATTTAGGCTTTGTCTTTAAAGAGTTTCTAGACAGTTTTAGTTTAATTATGAAGTATGCTATACTTGTACTTCTTGGACATAAAACACAGACAACCACAACTCCACAAAAGTAGACAACCACCACCAGTGGTGTCAAGAATTGTGTTCATATTTCTTAATTACTATGACAAGCCACATGAGCTTCTGCATTGTTCCAATTGTCAACTCACTGTGAAGACAAATCATCCTATCCCCCTGAACGTAGCTGCTCAGACAATACTGGGACTCTGTGAAAAATGCTACCTCTCATCTCCATCCCTTAATCATCGCTTTAAAAATACTCATCTACTCCCACAAAACTCCCGCACCACTCTGACTGGAGTTGGCATCATTCATCACAATCTGGACTCCCTGTTGCAAGCGCTTTCCCATGATGCACCCTGACGCAGGGTTATTATCTGTCGTCCCATTTCAGGAATCAAGAAGGAAGTTGCTCTGATAAATTCCTATCTCTGAGACACACTGCCTCGTGTTTCACGCAAAAAGGAGAGAAAAACATTTTATCTTTCATGATGAACAGACTAAATCAAAGAATTCAATAGTTTCTGTTGGCCACACGTCCATGATGTGACTCTCCCATTCCACATCCAAAAGGTGTAACCCAGGCTCATTCGAAATACATGCCTTTAAAATACATTTCTGCAACACTGTTATTACGTACCTTATTGCACGTTTCACTGCAGTTTCAAAGTGAAACGTGCAGTGATTGGCCCTAAACGCGGGTTCAATATGACGTTTTGTTTGAACCATAGTTTCATGGGGTTCATACCAGAGCTGAATCACTTAAGTGCAGCGCCATATCGCGTGAGCTACCGAGCAAACTAACGGAGTTAGAAAACTCATGAATATGAAGCTGGATATGTGACCACACGTTCAAAAGAATCAGTTTTCAAATCTCGCAGCATGTAAAAATTGCTTTGAATTTATAAATTAATATTCCACAAGTAATTATGCGAAAATTGGGCTTTATTAACTGAAACTGTGGACCTGCACATCATACTTTGTGTGAAAAGGAATAAAAGTTGTTGGAGTTTTACTGCCTCTATAGTGTTCATTTCAACTGTGGAAACTGCAGCAATTTGTATGTATAGGTACGTTTTTTTTAGTTTTGCAGAAATGTAGGAAGAGGCATGTATTTACAATGAGCCTATGTTGCAAAGGTGCTCTGTTGGATTGTGTTTTGGTGACTGTAGAGAGCATTTATGTGTAGTGTACTTAATATCATGTTCAAGAAACCAGTTTTAGAAGATTTGAGCTTTGTGACACAGGTCTGTTATCCTGCTGGAAGTAGCCATTATTAGATGTGGTCATAAAGGGATGGACATAGTCGCCATTAATACTCAGGTAGGCTGTGGCATTTAAACAAAGTTTAGTGGCCCAAAGTGTTAAAAAAAAAAAAAAAAAAAAAACACTTCCCACACCATTACACCACCACCATCAGCCTGGAAGCCTGATACAAGGCAAGATGGATTTATGCTTTCATGCTAGTTTTAGTTCTAAATTCTGACCCTACCATCTGAATTTTGCAGCAGAATTCAAAACTCATCAGACCAGGCAACCCTTTCCCAGTCTTCTATTGTCCAGTTTTGGTGAGTCCGCGTGAACTGTAGACTCAGTTTCCTGCTCTTAGCCGACAGGAGTACTATCTGGTGTAGTGTTCTGCTGCTGTAAGCCCATCTGCTCCAAGCTTCAATGTGTTGTACACTCAGAGATGCTCTTCTGCAGATTTCAATTGTAACAAGTGGTTATTTGAGTTATTGTCTCGAACCAGTCTGGCCAGTCTCCTCTGACCTCTGGCATCAACAAAGAATTTTCGCCCCCACAGAACTGCCACTCACTGCATATTTTCTCTTTTTCGTACCATTCTCTGTAAACTCTAGAGATGGTTGCATCTGAAAATCCCAGCAGATCAGCAGTTTCTGAAATACTCAGACCAGTCCATCTGGCACCAACACCCATGCCACATTCAAAGTCACTTAAATCAACCTTTTTCCCCAATTTGATACTCGGTTTGAAAATTGTCTTGACTACATGCCTAAATGCATTGAGTTGCTGCCACGAGATTGACTGATTAGAAGTTACATCATGTTACATTATTACTTTTTATGAAATAAACTCTTCCAGATGGCAGTGCTATACTTGGCAGGCAGTCATCCTATATAGAAATCGAACCACTTGCAGTGTAGATCATTGATTTTTGTTGATCATAATGACATTCTTTTGTTTTGCACTGCTCATATGCAGTCTAGACACGGTGTCACATGCAATGTGACTATCTTAGGGAAAGGCAAGTTTTTTCAATTGGATTTGTCAGTGCATAAATGAGATAAAGATGCATGCTTCTTATCTGATTTCAACTGAACCATGTAAATGTAAATTCAAAAAGTGACATTCTACATGTTACTTCCAAAAATGACACAATACGCTATACATGTAATGCATTACCTATAACATTGTGTTGTGATCACTAGGCCATGGCTCTGACTATTCATGTATTTTTAATTTCACTCTGGATGACAATTTATGAGTGGTTTGACTGCAGCAGCACACACTGCAGTAGACAACTTTAGCTGGTGGTCAAAGAAAACATTTCTTGAACTATGGAAGAATGTAATCCTTTGCCCCCGGGAGAACTGTCACTCAGCAGTTTCTTAAATCTGCCGGGACAATCAGAAAACAGCTTAGTCATCACTCTTCAAATACTTCAATATGTCTCCATATCCAACTGGCCAGTTGTGATACTCGCATGGTAGGTCGACGATAATCTAAATCCTAAAGCCTAGAATGACCTCAAGACCTTACAATGAGAGAGAGAGAGAGAAAAAAAAGTTCCCTGATCATTTTAAGTCACTTTATTTAATTTCTGTACTTGCCTGAAACATATAACTAATATTTCTGAAATTGTCTAAAAATGTCTGCATGCTTTGCTGCTATCTCTTTTACTCACACAGGTTTACGAAGCACATGTTGTGCCCTTTTGAAATACTGTGTTGGTCAAATTGATGTCAATTTATTGATGACAGTAGAGAATGGACATGAAATAATGAGGGCAAATAGGGTTTATAAAATTAGGAAATGACGCAAGTCAGGCTCAAACTTGTGTTCCTCACATCAGAACCAAGGCTCAATATGTTGAGGCTGTACTAGGGCACAGCTCCATTTTTTGTTAGTATTCTAATCTCACATATACCCTGAAGGTCTGAATGAATTCAGATGAAGCTGGAAGTCAGAGCGGTTTCCTGCCCACTGTCAGTTTCTCTTAAGGGGGATGTCAGATGAGGACTTTTATATGCGTGCTTTGTAGTCTAGATAGCAGTACTTATTGGAGAGCTGCAGGGAGAACGATAAATCAAACATGTGCAAACTCGTAAAATTCTCTTGACACAATAGTAGGCAAGAATACATGAAAATTGCACCTACATATCTTTAAGCTTGAAAAATTTATGCAATCTGCTAGCTCTCACATCATCAGTTCACAGCAAATACTGATTGGTCTCTGTTGTGTCTACAGCCAATGAGCTGAACATTTAAGTTGTTTGGTTCTATGTTTGCTGTAAGCAAGACTTACAGAAACCCTCCACAAACTGTATAGATCTGCTACGGGTCATTTTATGTATGCTAGCTGTGCGGCAGCACTATGTCTTACATGTTCACAACTGTGGATGTATTGCTAGAAGCAAATTTTTTGGGGCCTCGCAATTCAGAGCAATTCTCAACATAATGTCTGACTCTAGCTGCCAGATACATTCATAATATTGTATCTTGATTCTGGATTGATTGATTGATTTATCCATTGCAGTAATGGATGATTGACAGTCTTTACAGACAGTTGTTTAACCTGAAGCTTTGCATAGTTTATGAAATTGTTAAGTGAATATTTAAGATCAAGATGAATATATAAGCTACCTGAACTTAACTTTGGACATTCTTTATCTCCCTTTGTCTACAATTCAGTATTCCAATACCTCCATCCAAATGGCATCTCAGGCCCACATAATCCCTGTAAGATACATTGGAGAGTTCCACTCATGCTGCTGAGAAAGCAAGGCATTCCATGTCGCTCGTTAGGGAAACACCAAACCATCGCTGAGCAGCTGGCACTGTCATAAAAGCAGCACTGGGTGGTTTTACGAGGTTTTGGGCACCACAGGTAGTACCGTAGAATGACAGTGTCTGGGCATAAAATCCTAACAAACCTAGTATGACTTTCCTGACAGCTTTTTTTTTTATTATTATTTTACTGTTCCATCACAGGCTGCCGCTCTGGGTAGGCTATGCAAATTTTCTTATTGATATGATTCCCTGTTCCAAAGAGGAAACTAATAAAAACAGGATAAGAGAGTCTGCCACCATGCCAAAGCCAGGAAATAGAGGTAAACACCCACACAGTGAATCCAATGCCATCTGTTTCAATTGGAGAACAGTGACATGAAGTTATGACCCTTACAGGAAACACAGACAACAATAGAATTAATGAATGTACAGGTGCATCTCAAAAAAAATTGAATATCATTAATTAAAAAAAGCAAACTTTCTTATATTCTAGATTCATTGCACACAAACTGAAATATGTCAAGATTATTTTTTCTTTAATTCTGATGGTTACAACTTACAGCTTAGGGAAATTAGCGGCCTTCAACTCGTCTGTATTGTTTGGTCAGACGTTACTTATCTTCCTCTTGACATTAGGCCCTTTCACACCGCAGGAACCTTTTCATAGTACCCAAACTAATTGTGGAACTACCCACTTTTTGGGGTGTTCGCACCGCGGGAACTAGGAACTGTTTTAGTTCCCGGAACTCCGTTTGGAGGAACTAATTAGCTCCTACTTCAGAGTAGGGTCTAAAACAGTTCCATAGGAACTATCGTGACGTAAGTGTACGCTGATTGGCTAAACGCATATGAAAACGTCCTCACCCGCCATAATTTACAACGCCGTGTAAACACATACTGTGTAAACATCGCATCAACTTATATTTCGCAAGAATGGAGAACAGCAATAGATGGCGTGCAGGCACTTTTGAACATTTTTAACTCCTTTCCGATCTTTCAATCACTTGACGTATAAGTTACGTCGATATCCCATGTCCATTATTGTGAACACCGCAAGACACAACAAAAACACAGCTCCGATCACAGCGTCCTCTATCCTCCTTTTGTTAACGTTGTTCTTCTTTGTTGAACACCGCGCACAAATGACGTCACTGTCGACCGGCTTACGTCACTTCTTAGGACCCACTGTCGGTGCGAATGCAACCCTTTAAATGGTACGTACTGGGAAATAGTTCGCGCAAAATCGTCCCAGTACTTTAGTACTGTACTTTTAGTTCTGGAGCTAAAACGGTGCAAAAGGGGCTAATACCCCATAGATTCTCTATGGGGTTCAGGTCAGGCGAGTTGGCTGGCCAATCAAGCACAGTAATATCATGGTCAGCAAACCACTTGGAAGTGGTTTTGGCACTGTGGGCAGGTGCTAAAGTCCTGCTGGAAAAGGAAATCAGCATCACCATAAAGCTTGTAAACAGATAAAGCTGGAAGATGGTAGATCTTCCAAAATCTCCTGGTAGATGGTTGCATTGACTTTGGACTTGATAAAACACCATGGACCAACACCAGCAGACGTCATGGCACCCCAAATCATCACTGACTTCGGAAACTTCACACTGGACTTCAAGCAGCTTGGATTCTGTGACTCTCCATTCTTGGATTCTGTGACTCCAGACCTTGATTTCCAAATGAAACGTAAAATTTACCTTTACCTGAAAAGAGAACTTTGGACCACTGAGCAACAGTCTATAGTTATTTTTCTCCTTAGCCCAGGTAAGATGCTTCTGATGTTTCTGTTTCAGAAGTGGCTTGGTAGCCCTTTTCCTGAAGTCGTCGAGTGTGGTGACTCCAGCTTCAGTCCACTCCTTGTGAAGTGTTTGAATTGGCTTTGCTTGACATTATTCTCAAGCTTGCGGTCATCCCTGTTGCTTGTACACCTTTTCCTACCAAGGAAGTTTTTAGCCATTTGAAAAATGTCAGGCGCTATTTTTAAAGCGGCCTGCTGGCGGTGCTTGAAAACACTTTGGTGGCACAGCGTTTTTCCAGCTGAGACGATTTGATTGCTATGATAAGGAATATCCACGGCAGTAACATATTAATAGTATCTCATTTAGAAGAATATTACCGAATATAAAAATGCAGTAGCCAGTAATTTTAAGTTCTCTATTGTTGTTCAGTTGTTGTACAAGTAGGATGATTGGTCAGTGTGGTATTTGTCCCGCCCCTCCTCCATTGATTGGACGGCTGGGTAAAAAGTGACAGTGACAAGCGCTGCATTCTACCCAAAGCTAAACCAGAGCTAAACATTTTATCAACTCTCAGCTACAAAAAAAAAAAAAAAAAAAAACGAGCAAGCAGACTTGTAAAATATTATAATGGCAGTGTGGCAGTGCATCAAAATTCAGTGTCATCAGTTTGCCAAAAAGAACACAGAACTTTTTACACACCATTTACACGTGGGGTGCAGGTGTAAATTTCTTTCGTACCAACTAACGTTTTGAAAATATTAATATTTTCATGAATTCTAAAGTTTGCTTCAGAACGGCTTTACACAAAAATTAGTTCTGCTCGTGTTTCATGAATGAGGCCCAATATGCTGTGTGAACTTCCACCCCTTTCAGTAGTGACCTTCTGTGACTTACCCTCTTTGTGGAAGGTGTTGATGATTGTCTTCTGGACCATTGCCAAGTCAGCTGGGGGTTTGGTGCGTTACTCAAGGGTCTCACCTCAGTCGTGGTACTGAAGGTGGAGAGAGTGCTAATTTTTTACACCCCCCACTGACAATTCCTGCCAGACCTGAGACTCGAACCTGTGACCTTCAGGTTACAAGTCCGACTTTCTATCCATTAGGCCACGACTGCCCCCCTAGTGTTACCTCATCACAGGGGTAGTCCTACTAGAGCCATATGGGGTTAAGAGCCTTGCACCATGAAACAATGTTGATAGATCATAGCTTGTGATTTGTGGGGATAAAAGCAGCCTTCTGGTTACCAGCTCTGAGCTTTAACCACTAAACCAGAGCTTTTCAGCTCCAGTCCTTCAGGCTTAAGGCCACTGTCCTCCAGATTTCACTTTCAACATTCAAACAAGTTGCACATTTCTGCATTGCATTTTAGAATTAGCATGATGTTTTAGATATTTTATTGCAGTGGTTGCATGTTATCACTAGTAGTAGTTTAGTAACTTTTATTTCTATTTTGTTTGTTTTTCTAGTTTCAGATACTTTTTAATTGTAGTTTTAGTCATGTATGGCTGCTAAAGCTGCTAAACATATTATTTAAATGACTCAATCTGATATTATTACTATCTAGTGTCATAAATAGATAGATAGATAGATAGACAAACAGATAGATAGATAGATAGATAGATAGATAGATAGACAGATTTTAAATATATATATAATATATTTAGAATATATATTTATTTATTTTAGTTAACACATGTATTATTATTATTATTATTATTATTATTAATCAATCAATTTATTGTTATTATTATTATTTTTTTCATATTAAGATCTCAATAAGATTTCAAAATTGTTCAATTTGTTAACATTACTTATTCCATTAAGGATCATGAATTAGAAATGAACAATATTTTTACAGCATTTATTAATCTAAGATAATCTTAATTATATTATTGTTAATTCATGAGCATTCATAAAATATTAAGCAATGTTTATTTGTACAACAATACTAATTTATACACACACAAAAAACAAACAAACAAACAAAAAAAAAAAACAAGTGAATGAATGAATAATGAATGCTGTGATAATATAAAAATTTGTGGTAACACTTTATTTTAGGGTCTATTAACTAGTTGCTTATTAGCATGCATATTACTAGAATATTAGCCATTTATTAGTAGTAATTAAACACATTAATGCCTTATTCTACCTGACCTTATTTTATATCCCTAATCCTACCCAATACCTAAACTTAACAACTACCTTACTAACTATTAATAAGCAGCAAATTAGGAATTTATTGAGGGAAAAGTCGTAGTTAATAGTGAATAAGTGTTCCCTATTCTAAAGTGTTACCAAATTTGTTACTTAACGATAGCTCTTGCATTAACTAAAGCTAACAGTCTTATGGTAAAGTGTTACCAAAATCATGTTTATTCCTCAGTGTGGTATCTTTGCCAGTCTGAGCCCAGTTTGTGACACTGAGATTAGATTTCTCCTGTAACTCTGAAGGAGGCTGATGTCAGATTACTACAGCATTTTTTTTTTCCTCTAGAGAAAACCCTAGATTCATCCATTCTATCTAATTGCTGTCTAGAAGAAACAACTGATCTTGTGTGGTTTTTCCATCCTAAGGGCCTTGTCCCCATGTTATGTAGCTTGTACCAAATTTTAAACAATTACATTTTAAACAAATTAGTCATGTCAACGGTACACAATGCTCACCCTTGGAAACAATGTTGGATGCTTAGACCGCAAACCCTAGTGTGATGATGTATAACTATAATATTTCATTTAGGCAGGGAATGAGGGCATAATGTATAACTCTACACATTCCAAAGTGTCATCGGAAAGGGAAATGGCAGAGAGGATGGAATAAATGGCAGCCGCAGTGCTGCCGTGTCAAATCGATGTGTGGCAGAAAATGGCGTCAGATACAAATTGCTGGGCAAATATTTTATGCAGCTAGTGAGCCGTTCAACATCAGTGGCACTCTCTCTCATGCCAACGGAGAGAGATTAGGACGCTTTGTGAAGTGCTCAGATCTTATAAAGATATATATCTCATCGTGTCTAATGATGCTTTAAAATGATCACACTGTGATGATCAAAGTGCCAGCCATCAAGAGAGAATACTCCCTGCACATATTATTTATGAAATGTTCAGGTTAAGCTGTCTGTTTTTCTGTGTATTAGTTATCTTTAATGCAAGGATACATTATTGAAAGCTAAAACAAACTGAGATTATAAATGAATATGTTTTAAACAGCACAGCAAACAACTGTAAAGCCCTATACACTCCTTCTGGGAAGTAAACCACTTTTTCCTCACACTGCTGCCAGGGTCTAAAAGGGCAAATGTATGATGGAGTCAGTGCCAAGTTGATTCGATCTGCCAAACGCTGAAGCAAGCGCATTGGTTCTTTCACAGAAAAAAGCTAGACACCATAAGGCTCACAAATAAATTATCTTATCCTGTTTAATCCTAGAGGTTTGCATTAACGATTCCTATTCCTGTTCTTTTCCCAGCTGTGCAATATCCTGTGCTGATCTCCTTCAAATCCCTCTAAAGAGGCTCCTGAGACGGCTCACAATTTAATGCACAATCAAAATGTGAATCTCAAGGGGATGCTTTTCTTGTCAATGTCCTCTTAGCACTGGCTTAAATGTCTTGTCATTCTTGTGTCATCACTGACCTGGCATTTCATAGAACATGTCAGAGTCATTGTTTGAAGAGTTGATTGCAGCCTCAGCAGAGAGAGATTTGTATGAAACATTCGGAAACTCCAACCTTAAGCATTGCAATCTGATTCATTTTCACAATTCACCAATTGCAATTCATTTTCATATAAATGTGCATTTACATGAAGTTCGAACAAAACTTGCCATTCCCAACAGCCACATTCATAACTCAAGCCATACATTTATTAAATATTAAATATTTAGTCTCCTCCACTAGTTCATACAATGAAAGGCAAAAATAAACACACGATGTGAATATATGTGATACTGTATATGAATCTGATCCGACTGATCAGATTATTTCAGGTCTACACCACTCTTTTCGACCCAATTCCAATCGAAAACTTGGATCGAGCTCAGTCAGATCATTTTGCAGTGTGTACATACAATCTATTCCATCTGAATGAACCTTCAAGCTGATTAATAACCAATTATTTGGTTGCATGCAAACGTAGTTACTGAATTAACCTTCAGTGGAATATAATGTGGATTATCTATGCATGTAAAATCATGTAAAGTCCTTTTTAGTCTTTATTTGATTGATTGACAAATAAGTCACATATTTTATTTGGATATCAGTTCATTTATATAATTTCCAGCTGTATAAACATCTGCAAATGTTTTCATTTTGTAATGGCAAGCATGGAAACAGCTTTTTAGCTTTAAATTAAAAAAAAAGTTAACTGCTCACACCAAATAAACTGTCAATTCGCCAGCTCTAGCACCCTCATTCTGAACAAAAAGTTAATGTCAACCAAAGTCAGCCAGTCAATAAATACTCGTGATACGCCCACAGAGGATCAATTTCAGGTACCCTAAGCACTATAATCATAAAATAAAATAAAAAATGACTAATGCTAATTAAGTGTAGTTTCATAGCGTTCTCTTCAGGCAAAGTCAGTTCTCTGAAAACTGCATTTGAGCTTGAATGGAGGGGGTGGTACCAGCCACTAAAAAAAACAATTAGTGGATGGGTAACGCTAACATTAATTATTTCTTATTAAAATGGCTACTTCTCTCATCTTAGGATAGACAATGGCAGATAATGAAAACAGTTAAGCTGCAATACTCACTTTCAAGGAAGCATTCCATGCTCAGAGTGAAGTTATCCACAGCAAATGCAATTCCTGCACTAGAAGAAATATCAGCACTGAACTGCAGGTAGAACCTGAACGTGTGACAGAGAAAAGCAGAGATAAATTAAAGAGAGAGACTATATATATATACAGTATATATACAGTATATATATATATATATATATATATATATATATATATATATATATATATATATATATATATATATATATATATATATATATATATGTTACTTGTTTACTTTGTTATTATGTTACTATGTTACTTGACTTGTTACCATAGCATTTTGTATTTTAATAATAACAATAAAAGGTGAAGTAGGTGTAAGCACTAAGCTAAGGTATATGTCCAAACCACCACAGATGTATACAGTAGAATCCATCATATTCCTCGTCCTACATTATTTTTAATAAATCCCTGGGATTTAAAACCCCTTGCCCTCTATAAACTAATATCTCTCATAACAATAAATGGGTCAGAATTGGCTCTTTGGGTTATAGAGCATGAAGCTTTGCAGAAGTGTTGAATAAATCTAAAAAAAAATTGGACTACAACAAGAAAAGGAAGGAGGCCAGGAATGAAAATTTAATCGCCCTCTGTGGACTGGAATTAGTGAGTCTCCGGATAACAAGAGCAGAGGTTGGGGCTTGGGGAATAGTGAGGGTTTTGGGAGGTTAGATGCGATTCCAATCAAACATGTAGAGATGTAACAGCCTTCTATTTTCCTCTACCCTCCTTACTCTTACAAGTCAAGAGCAGTTGCTAATTGGAGTGAAAGTGTGGATGAATGGTGAGTCTCTTCATTGATTTTTTTTTTTTTTTTTTTTACTTCTGGGTAGAGTGATATGTTGAGCATGGAATGTGCAGTGCTGTGCTGGGACCACAGGGATGTGGCACCAGTGGAATTCATTAGGATTTTAGAGTAAATGTGTGGGTTTGTTCAAAACCAAAGGTAAATGACTAGAGTTTGCACAGTTTGTGGGTGAAAACCTATTGCATATGCACCTAAAACTTGAATTTGCATTAATTTATTCTTGCAATTGTTTACCTGATTATGCCATTGTTAAGTTTCAAATCAAGTGCATACTCAGACCACATTCAGCATAAATTCGATGGTTGTGAATAGACTTACAGATCCACCAAACCGAAGAGTGGTAGGGTAATGAGTTTCCACCCTTTCCCCATACTAGCTTCACTTGTTGAATTCCAGAGACTCCGTTGACCCTCAGGACCTGTGCTGTTCTCTATAATCCAGAGCGATAGCATTCCATTTGAAGATCCACACACCCAGAACTTGACCTATTGAAGAGACCACAAAATCAAATTTAAACATTGATGCATGTGCCGTCAACCATTCCTTTCCAACGTTGGCATTTCATGAATGATTACGCATAATCTATTCTCGACCTAAAATGGACAACCCACAGTCCTTTCATTGATCGTTTGATGCATATTGCACACAAAAAAGCCAAAAACTGGCTGAAAACCAGCAGTTATGATATGCAAAGTAGATTTGGTTTATTACAGAAAGTGCCTTATTCACAGAAGTATTTGCCAGGAGCTTTGCCAGCCACCTTTTGAGTGGCACAATTAACGCTTGTATACATTGGCTACTAAGCATTTTTGAAGTAAGTCATCAAATGATTGAGATTCATGTTTAAAACAGGCACATATCCAGATGTGCACTGCAGTCAAGCACACTTTAAGGCCTTTAAAAGAGCAGTCGGGTGCTTGGTTTGCAGTGGTGAAGTGATACTGCATAGTTCCAGCAAAGTACACCAGACAGTGGTAGTCTGCTGGATTTTTCACGACCTAGCACTTAGATTTGCATAATTCATTTAAGGTACCAGGTGCAAAAACAATGCAGACAGTTCATGCAAATTAATAAAGCAGGAGGTGAACTTTTAACAACTGGGCATTATATAACCATAAGCAGAGCAGTTTTTTAGTCATATATGTTAAAGGAATATTCAAAGTTCAATAAAAGTTGAGCTCAATCAACAAAACGGTGGTCTAAAATTGATTAACATAAAAAAAATGAATGTGGGTTACATTAAAACACTTACAAAGGAATAGGGCCAATCCATAAATATTAAAATGTTCACTTAAAGTTAGTTAATTAAAAAGTTAGTTAGTTTGTTAGTTTTGGAAGAACATAAACTACAATGATAAAATCTATATGCATTTCCACAAACATATTTGTTGCCGTTTATGAACCAGGCCTGTTGCACCATTATGTTTTTATATTACATCATCATGGATTTCATATTCAACCACTCTACAACAAATTGTGGTCAGTCACTTTTCCATGTTAATTAGCGGTTCTTGATCAAATAAAGCTGCAGAATGGACAAGGATTTATATTGATGTCAAAAGTCTGGCTCTTTGAGAAAATGTGTGATATAGTGCAGGTTGTAATGCTTATATCACATCTGCTCTGAGGTTCATCTATTATGAGGGACCTTTATGTCGGGCTACTTGCAGTGGGTTGTGAAAACGGCAGCTGTTGAAAGGAGCAAGGCTTCTCCTATTACAGAAGTCACGCTGAGAACAGTGGCTAGGGGGAGAGATCACAGTCGTAATCTACAGTCTTGGTTCGTGTCTGGATCTAGTCCAATATGCTGTCATGGCCCGCTGTGCCTCCACACCGCTCTGGGCACCGTTCATACAAGAGTAAGCCCTCACCTCACATCTATCTAAAGCTGTCAGTCAAGACTTCTCATAAAGCCCAAACCAACGCCTACTTCTCCACCTGTATTTATGTTTATCTACACTCCATAATCTCCCTGACATTTTCTTTATTTTTCTTACTTTCAATTCTTTATCCCACTGTTTCTCTCTCTTCTCCATCTCTGTCAGTCTGCGTACCCTCCGTTCCCTCTGAAACTGGCTGTTTGAGTGTTTTTCTTCTTCAGGAAGTCTTTTGCAGTTGTGTAATTCACCCTTCCCAGCAGGCTTGTGTGTGAGCCACAGACTGATGGGGTCAAGCTCTATGAATTCTGAATCTCAAACGGAGACGGTCTTTCAAAAGCTTGCGAGAGCCAGAGATTTTTCCATTCTTCAAAACGGACATTAACATTTCACATTTGGTTGCCAAATTTCCATGTAATTACATTCAAATGACATTGAAATGTGGGTACAACAATAACCTTCTGACACTGGGCTACATTCTGTCGGTAGCTATTACAGAAGCAACTCATTAAAGCTATTGTGCATCCTAAAAATGTCACATATAGCCTTAAACACTGAAAAATACTAGGTCAAACAAAACCAACATTTTGAAATGTTTCATCATGCCTCTGCAATTTAACAATGCAGTCATTTGAAAAAAAAAAAAAAATAATATAATTTAAGAGCTGCTATAATCACATTTGACATTTTATCAAAATATACCCCCCCCCCCCAAAAAAAAAAAAAAAAAAAAAAGAATGTGAATACACATGCAAATCTGTGCACGTTATGCATTGATTATCAATGTACATACCAGTGTACTACACTGTAGTCACAATTTAGATGGGTGTCTTGGAAATAAAAATGCAAATGTATGTACCCTGGTGTCATTTTACCTGTCTAAAAACATTGTGTTATGCTGCTTGACAATGTTATTTGGGCCACACTTTATTTTGAGGCCAAATTTTCACTATTAACAAACCATTAACAACAACTTTCGCCTCAATAAACTATTAATTTGCTGCTTACCAATAGTTAGTAAGGTAGTTGCTAAATTTAGGTATTAGGTGAGATTAGGGGTATATAATATAGTCATGCAGAATATAGTACGTATATATAGTAAATAGTAATATAGTGAGTATAGTAATATAGGACTACTATAAGACTATAATAGTATAATATATAAATAGCAATAAAAAAAAATAATCAATAAAGTATATGGTATAACACTAAAGTGTTACTGTTATTTGTTATAATATTATTTTTATTTATTATAATAATTTTAAACACATTGGTTTGTAACTCAAATAGTATTCTTATTCTTCTAGTTATTACCCTATAGCTGCTAATGAATCGCTACATATAACATAGCTTACATCTGTGCAAGATAAGGTGGATACATGACAATGAATAGCTGCTAATTTGAATTTTAGGGTGTATTCACACCTGTCTTGCAGAGGTGTAAAGTATTGGAGTAAATATAACTAATTACTGTACTTGAGTATATTTTCGGCTACTTTGTCGTTTTACTGAGTATCAAAGATAGCAACTTTTACTCTCAACTTCACTACATTTTTGAATGAGTATCTGTACTCTTTACTCCACTACATTTGAAATGAGTGTTGCAGTTACACATTACATTTTGCATGGCACCTAGCTTTTCTGCAGCAGTATATTTATGCTACAAAAGATGTGATATCGCCAACTACAGGGCACTGAAAGTAATATATCTTATGTGTTTTTTCCTTACCCAAACTTGTCAACAATTCTACTTTACGTGAATGTGAGCTCCTTACCAATAATTGTGAATCACAGGTGTTTTATATGACTGCAGCTGGCAATGAGGCTGAAATCAGCACATCCAGTGCAAGAAGACTTTGACTTTACATGTTCTCTGTGCCTTGTCTTGGACATTTATGTCACTTCCTGTCTCCCGTGGTGTTTGTAGTCAGTTTGTATCTTATCTTGTTCAGTTTGTTAGCCTCCTGTATATATATATATATATATATATATATATATATATATATTTCGTCCATATATATATATATATATATATATATATATATATATATATATATATATATATATATATATATATATATATACAGCCCTAGTGTTTCTTTGTGAGTTGTTGAATGTAATGGTTGTTTGTTTGCCCTTCATTCTGTTCTTTGTGGTTTTTGACTTATTGTTTGATCTTTTGGACAGGTGTGAATACAGAAATCGCACTCTGGTGCGCACCGAACAACCGTACAGAGACCCAGCTGAAGAGGTGGTCTCGGTCAGCTTCCAAACAAACTCTGGTATGGTTGAATGGATGAACCAATGAATGGATGACCCTAAGCACATGTTTTGTTTACAATTTCTGCTTTATTTGCAAAAAGGAGAGTGTGAAAATGAACCACACCAAACAAAAAAAAACAAAATCAAAAATCAACATTGTTTTTGGTCCAGACCAAAGCAAGTGAACTTTCCTGGTGTGAATACACCCTTGAAGAACTGGGTCCCGTACATAGTCCAGGTGATATGTGCAAAATCTGAGGTGATAGGTTCACTTTTTCATAAAAGCATGAAACTTGGTACAGTTGTACAGGTTAGTGCCCTGAACATTTTCAGAAATGAATCCATCACAAAAACGCCTTGTGGTTGCCGTGACGACCATTTTACTTTACACCATAACCAAATTATGTATTTTGTGTCATATCTCCTGAACCAAACATTATAACACAGAAAAGGTGATGTTTACCCCTGTGTTTTGATGGCCAAGGATTACAATGATAATCCAATGATTTTCCATATACAGCAACATAAACTGTTCAGGTGAAGAGTTAATGGTGAAATCAGCAATGTGAGAAAGAAATAACAGTATCTGAGCATCACAGTATCACAGCATTTACATATTATGGCTATAATTTTTTTTTCTTGCTTTGATAATTAACTAATATTTCATTCAATAGTACAATGAAAGGTTAATTACTTAATTATTAATTCATTACATTTATATAGCACTTTTCTGGGTACTCAAAGCGCTTTACATGGAAGGGGGAATCTCCTCAACCACCACCAATGTGCAGCATCCACCTGGATGATGTGACAGCAGCCATATTGCGCCAGAACACCCACCACACACCACCTTAACTAATGTTGGTCACACTTTATATTAGGTGGCCTTAACTACTATGTACTTACATCAAAAAATAAGTACAGTGTACTTATTGTGTTCATATTGTATTGTAAAACACATTTGCTGCTATTAAGGGGGGATACGGGTAAGGTTAGGGACAGGTTTGGTGGTATGGGTAAGTTTAAGGGTGGGTTAAGGTGTGAGGGATGGGTTAACAGTGTAATTCTAAATGTAATTACAGAAATTAATTACAGATGTAATTACATATAGGTATTTTTAAAAATATGGGTACAATGTAAACACATGTATGTACACAATAAGTGCATTGTACCAAATGATTAATTCAAATGTAAGTACATAGTAGTTAAGGCCACCTAATATAAAGTGGGACCCTAATGTTTTATTCAATAGTACAATAAAAGTTTGTTTTCAAGATTTATTTCAGAGATATAAAAAAATACTAACTTAAGTAAGTGTATTTTTCCGTACCTCTCAGGTAGAGTCAGGGAGGAGGTAGTATGTTCGCAATACATTCTTGTTCTCTCTCAACGATGCTCTAACATCACATGCAGACGGCAACACAATTTTGCTAAACTGTTTCCTATATGCACCTCTTCTGCTGCACCTCTGTCATTTTCTCTGGGTTTCTGGAATTGTCAGTCAGCTGTCAACAAACTTCATTCTGGCCATTTCTTCTCAGTCTACTCTTAGTATCTTGGGTTTGTCTGAGACCTGGATTCGTCCAGAAGACTCCGTAACCCCTGCTGTTCTCTCTAACAACTTCCCTTTCTCTCACACCCTCTGTCAGGTTGGAAGGGTACTGGTCTTCTCATTTCTAATAATTGGAAATACTCAACCCACTCTTCCCTATACAATAAAAATTATTTTGAGTTTCATGCTATTATGGTAACAGCTCCTGTTAAACTCCATATTGTAATGATTTATCGCCTCCCTGGTCATATATAATTCTTTATAGAGTAGCTGTATGGGCTGCTGTCCTCATTCTCTATGGATGGCAGTCAACTTGTAGTCTTTGGTGACTTCGAAATCCATCTGGAGAAGCCTTACACTGCAGACTTCCACTTCCACTCCTAGCTTCATTCGATCTCAAATGGCTTACCACCACAAGCACTAACAAATCAGGCAACCAGCTTGACTTAATTTACACATGCAATTGTATCAGAGACAACATTTGGTAAAACCTCTAGACATCTCTGCAAATTTCTTTATAACATTTAACCTACACATTACTGCCTGTATGCCACCAATTCATCTACCAGTTACTTTTAGGCAAAACCTATGCTCCCTCTCACCCTTTCATCTTTCCTCTGTAGTGTCATCCTCTCTTCCCTCACCCACCCATTTCTCATCTCTGGATGTAAATACAGCAACTGACACTTTATGATCCACTTTAACTTCATGTCAAGACAATATCTGTCTAGACAGGCCAGTGCATACTACCCCTTCTAACCTAAAAAGTTGGCCCATGTATCATATTTACAGTATTTTTGCTGAGCAGTCTTTTGGGTGGCTCACAAATGTAATAGACAAAAAATTAAGTAGACTTGGCCAACATTTTTGTGGGGAGAATAATTTATTGAAGATGGTAGTGTAGCAGTTCTTCAATAGTGATGTTAGCATGTCTTCCTTCAAACAACCTTAACTCTTGTATGAATCCTAGCTTCTCCCAAAGATCTGACTGTGGGATATCATTTTATACCTGAAAACAAAAGAGCTAGAAACAAGAGATACTGTTAGGACCTTCCCGCTGGATATCCTGCAATCTACAATAAATTACTGAGGAATGCTGTTCCTTTGTTATTCTAATGAGATGGACCATTTGATTCACACCTTTATAGACACAATTACATTATTTCTTTCACAGAATGACCAACTGAACTTTTACCAATCAAGTTTCAGCAGCGGCCGTTCAACTGAGACTGCTTTGCTGTTGGTCACTGTAGCCCTGCAGATAGAGAAAGCTGATACCAAATCATCAGTACTTATTCTGCTGGATCTATCTGCAACTTTTGACTCTGTGAATCATCAGATTCTCCTGTTTACCATCACAGGATCTGCACTCCACTGGTTTGAATATTATCTCACAGGTAGGTTTTTCAGGGTTTCCTGGGGAGGAGATGTATCCAAAGAACATCAACTGGCCACAGGGTTTTCTCAAGGATCGGTTCTTGGACCCTTCCTCTTCACCATATACATTACATCACTGGGACCCATTATACAAGCACATGGTTTCTCCTACCAAAGTCTACCATTGATGACACATAGCTCTAGCAATCATTTCAACCAGACCATCCAATAGTAGCTGCATGGATCTCAGGCTGTCTGGCAAACATCTCGGCATGGATGAAGGAACATCACCTGCTGCTCAACCTGGCAAAGACTGAGCTTCTCGTTTTCCCTGCCACTTCGACTCTACAGCATGATTTCATCATCCTGCTAGATTCATCAAAAATTATTCTTTGGTGACCAGCTGACCTTCAAGGACCATATTGTAAAGACAGCTCGATCTTGCAGGTTTGCATTGCACCACATCAGGAGGATCAGGCTCTTCCAAACAGAGCATGCTGCACAACTTCTTGTCCAGGCCCTTGTCATTTCTAGGCTGGACTATTGCAATGCTCTTCTAGCTGGACTTCCATCATGCGCAATCAAACCTCGACAAATGTTTCAGAATGCAGTGGCACGACTGGTCTACAATGAACTCAAAAGGGCCCACTTCACACCTCTCTTTATCTCCCTGCACTGGCTACCGGTTGTGGCTCACATCGAGTTCAAGACATTGACGTTTGCATACAGAACAGCCACAGCACAGGCTCAGCACCCTCCTACTTCCTCCTCATTCTTACGAATCTACATCCCCTCCAGAAGCCTGAGATCTGTAAGTAAGTGATGCCTTGTGGTAACATCACAGAGAGGCATTTTCATTCGCCTTTCCTTTTTGGTGAAATGATCTTCCCAAAATTGCAGTAATTAACAGAACACTCGACACGTTATCTGACAGCAACACTAATTTAATCCCATACCTGACCCATTTGACATAAAAACTGGGACCCGAATCGCACCTGCATTAAATCTCCTATATGAGGCAGAAAAAACGAATTCATTAAAACTTTTATTCAAATTGTGAATAGATTAAATACAGAAAGCAAGCAAAGAGCGCCCCCTTTAAAATAATCACCACAGGTTTAAATCAGTGGCAGCGCGATTGTCTATATTGCTCAGCGTGTATTGGACCGAGTCGAAATAGTCTTGGTAAATTAACCATTAACTGTTCACCTGACTGCGTTGCCATCTGCGTGTGATGTTAGAGCGTTGTTGAGAGATAACAAGAATGTATTGCAAATACACTTACCTGAGATGATTTCTGTTTTATATATATCTCTGAAACATATGATAGTATTCTTGAAAAAAATATTTTAATTTATTATTGAATAAAATATTAGTTAATTATCAAAGAAAGAAAACATTAATAGCCATAATATGGACTTTTGTAAATGCTGTGATTCTGTGATGCTCATACTGTGATTTCCTTCTCACATTGCTGATTTCAGCATTAACTCTTCACCTGAACAGTTTATTTGCTGTATATGGTATCACTGTAATCCTTGACCAGGGTAGACATCACCTTTTCTGTGTTATCATGTTTGGTTCAGGAGATATGACACAAAATACATAATTAGGGCGGAAAGTAAAATGGTCGCCATGGCAACCACGAGGTGTTTTTGCGGTGGCTCCATTTCTGAAAATGTTTAGGGCCGCAAACTATACAAGTGTACCAAGTTTCATGCTTTTATGAAAAAGTGAACATTATTTTCACATATCACCTGGACTAACAAGGATACCGTAATTTTTCAGAAAACATGTTTGAAAACACCCATTATAAAAATATATCACAGAGTAAGCTAACACACAATAGGCCTACCACAAATCTCCTCTACACACAGAAAGGAACAAAATCTTAATGTTCCACTTAACCTGTATTCAGTCCACAGTACATACAGCATGTGGAGATGCATCAGTCATAAGTGGTATATTATTTTTGGAACATACTCTCTCTTTCTGCTTATCTGTGGCCATTACCTCCTGCTGCATTACTCTAACAGCTATATATCCCGTATCAGTATTCAGATCATTTATATAGGTGTAGCACTGATCGCTGCATGTATAGGGTAGAATACATTTGCAAATAAGGCTTGATGGAAACTTCATTTCCTCAGAGATCCAGAGACACCGTGCATTATGGTTGCTTGCGGAATGCAGAAACGTTGTCTTCTTACCATGCAAGGGGCGTTCCGTAGGGGGTAGAAGAAAAGCGGGCTTCGCACCTGGGCTGATCCTCGCTGACCTTTGGGCTGACTGTCGATGGCCAACAAGGCCCCTGCAGACAGAGTGATGGAATAATCATGAAACAAACCTACACATCATATCATCCTCCCCGAAGAAAATATTTTTTTTTCATTCTTTTTTTTTTCTTTCCATTTTGAGATCAAAACAGATTAAACCCAGTCAGAAGCTAATTGTCAATATTTAATAAAGATTATTTATTAATCATGTCTGCTTAAATTATTTCACTTTCTTTTTAATTTATCAAGGTTAGCACTCAACTGCCAGTCCAAACAATGAAAAGTGCTGTTTTATTTAGATAAATAGTTAATCAAGCACAAGGTTTTATGATGTTTAGGTGAAGGACCTGGGGATGGACAGCTGCTTCTGAGGCTTTGGGGAATGGACGGATGGGCCCTCCATTGTGGGCCCCTTCCTGGAACCAGCTGCCAGCCGCAATCCTCTCTTCCAAATGAGCAATAGCTGCCATTGAGGAATTGACCTGGTTGAGTGGAAGAAGACAATGAGACATTTTGAGAATACTGAGAGACCTAAGAGAAAATAACTGAGAGGGATGAAAAGAAAAAGAGAAATTTGGGCTAACAATTGTATCCCTTAGCTAAAGAGCTTAGAAGCTTTGATGAGCAATAGTCTTTGACTGTTTTTTAAATGTCTGAAGAGGCATAAGAGGACAGCTGAGTGTTGCTGAGTGCAAATGAGGATATGGTTTTGAGGTAAAGGAACAGAAAGGCAGGGAAGAATATGTGCAGGAAGGCCATATTAGAAATGGCCTCAAAGCCCTTCCATCAACAGACAATTCATTCAACCCCGTGCAGGGCTGCAGGGATGGCTCTGACCTTCATTAAGAAACATGGGGGGAAGAAACATGGTTGCCCTCCAGCAATCCACTGCATTACAGAGGATAAATTGCCTGCTGGCATGCAACTTACTAGCTTTGCTTGAGGTTCGTACATTCCAGAATTATGCATATAAAAATGCATGCTTCTAAACAGTGGCTACGTGGGAACAAAGTGATTATGGGAAATGGCTCATTGATAAATAAAGACAAATTAGACTATTGAGAAAATATAGACAGCTTCCTTCCTTCCGTCCTTACTATTACTATTTGGTTGAGATACAACCTTGACATTATTTTCTGAGTTTTCCTTCAAATGAACCTTAAATAGGCTTTTAAAAAGAACCACAACTGCAGTGACCTGTGCATCATTTCCTCATGTGGTCTTTAGAAGTGAATTTTCAACAAGCTCAACAACAAAGTTTATTAAAGAGACAATCAAATCTTGTTGTGCAAATTAAATGAATGGGTTTGAAAGAGACTGATTAACGGGTTGCTAATCAATATTAATATCTGTGGTGGCATATCGAACATGAACAGTGACATTTAGCTTTGTTCTAACAATAAACAAAGCTCAGAATCCTGTTAAATCTCAAAATGCGTGTGTGTGTTGCCTTTCTCTTTGCACTGCAGGTGGACCCACTGAAATTTGATTACAGCTGCTGCACTGTATTGATCTGAGAGGTGTGAGGCAAGATCAGCTAATCATCCGCTGAGGGGAGATGCTACAGCTCTGGACTCACTGCTATTAACCAGGAGAGAGTAAACACATCGACCAGCATGACCACACTCATGAGGATTAGCATGAAGAGCAATAACAGGGAAAGAGAGAGAAAGATGACAAAGAAAGAAGAAACACTGCGCAATTTGAATGACAGGATGAGATTGCAGCTTTCCGTTTTGCATTAGAAAAAAAAAAAAACCTGCTGGCAGTATCTGTGCTGTGCTTGTGAAGCTGAAGGAATGGATCACTAATGAATCCTCTATGATGGAATGAAATTTCATCATACAGGATAGATTATGGCAGGTATGAAATAAAGGATCAGGACAGTGTGAGCCTCTGATCTTTAAGGTAAGGGGAGTTTAGCGCAGAAATGAAGCAGGGAATGATGGGAAAAGGTGGGGCCATCAGACAGAGAAAATTACAGGAAAATAGGCTAAATGTGGGAGATATGTGGTAAAAAGTGTGAAAGTGAAATGCAGCAGTGAAAGTCTCAGATATATACTCTCAAAAATTCAGTGAAAACAATGGAAGTTTTAATTAAAGCGACTAAAAAGCATATAGATTTACCTCATCCCACTAATGTGCATAAATCATGTATCAGCTTCACTCTGCTACTCTTATTAGGCTAATGCCGCACAGGTAGCTAACTTAAATTTTACATGATATGATATACAGTTATCATATCTACAAAACCCTTACTATTTTTTTTGTTATCAACATAAAACCCTTACTATTAAATGAGTGCCATATTTATAAAGGACTGACTGCATGAATAAATAAATAAACTTTTAAAAGGTTCTGTACAATTATTTTATTTTAAAACACTTCAACATTTTTTTCTTTGCTGGGGTATATTAAAATACAATTTATGTATTTCTGATCAAACACACTGTATACACCCCCCCACCACCACACACACACCAATTTATTTATCTAACAGCAAATTAATTGTATAAAAAAGTAACTTGTATATCAGTTATTCCAAACTATATATTAATACAGCTAATTACAGTATATCTTATTTCGCTGTAAGACAAAGAAATCTGTGCTTGGTGTGTGTGTGTGGATTGGTATTTGTGGTTTACGGGGACACAAATTTGGTTAATGACATGGGTACGACAGAGGTATTGCAATTTGGAGGTGGTTTATGAGGACACTGCCTATGTCCCCATAATTCAAAAGGCTTAAAAACATACTAAATGGTGTTTTTTTGAAAATCTAAAAATGCACAAAGTTTCCTGTAAGGAGTAGGGTTAGGTGTGGGGTTGGTGTATGGCAATAGCACATATAGTTTGAACGGTATAAAAACCCTTATGCCTATGGAGAGTCCCCGTAAACCACAAATACCAACATGTGTGTGTGTTGTCCCTGTTTTTTTTATTTTATTTCTTTTTTCATTTTGAGAGAAACAGTGTGTCTGGGATGACAATGACTACTGAACCACAACAACTCCCGAAATGTCCAATAAACACAACTTCTGTTATATAATGGGCAAACACACGATGGCTTCATTAAAGAGCTTCTGTTGCCCTCCTGAGCCCCCGTCTGCAGTCTTGTCCTCTAAATGAACGGCACTAATACTCACGGCAATGTTCCCCCTCATCGTCCCCTTGTGGACAGTCAGGGTTGAAGTCACACAGCTGGCTCACGTTGATCTCCCGGCCCCCTCTGCAGTGATAGCGGCCTCGGAGAGTGACGTTTTGAGAGGTTCCTGGGCAGAGAAAGACAAGAGGGAATCAGAGACACTAATTACAGAGACAGTTCCCCTGAAGGAGCCAAGGTTTAAATCCCTCAAGGGCACAACGGTGATAAAGCAGAATTTCAATCCCAGTAGCTCTCTGATTCCAGGGTCACCCTTGCTTAAGATGTAACATTTGCGCAAACAGCCCTGATCATTAACCATTAGCCCACCTTTACCTCATTTTTCTTGTACATCTTCTTTTACAACCACACATTAGTTGTAACAGTTTACTCCGAAGAGGTTTTCTTTATGACTTTCCGATAGACTTTCCGCCAAGAAAGTAAATCAGAGGGTTACATTAAAAGCTTCTGTGCAAACAAACACAAAGACATCAAGTAAATTCAGCACTTTGTGAAACTAAATGAGGCAGAAAGAAGACATAAAAGAGGCAAAGCCTCTCAGTAGTCACTTGTTTTTTTATGACTTCAGTGACAGGAAAGGGTACTGACAAAGACCATCAACAAATGAAAACACAAAGAGGCCTTTCCTGTCCAATAAAGATACAACAGACACAAAAGTGTGTTAATGTAATGAGAACTCAAGCACAGCTCTAAAGAGATGACTAGGATAACATTTTAACATAAACATATACAACTTCTGCCCTTTTTGTGGGACAAGATATGGATCATTTTACTATGGCGCAATATATAGTTTTTCTTTTTGCATATGGAGCGCTAGCTTAACACACTTTAGAATACGTAGGACGGAACAATGGCCCAGATAAGTAGCGTGGCGACTGGATTTATGTGCGTTGAGTCTGATAGCATCACAGCGAACACAACGAGATGTAACCGCGGTTTGCATATCTATGCAAATGAAAGACAGTCGCAGAGCTGTACAAACGGACCGGCTCACCAGGGGTTCATCATACTGCTGACAATGATAAAGAGAGTGATTGTACAGAAAGAAAAATGAGGGAAAAAAAAAAAAAAAAAACAGGCCCACTGATGTGTTTCATTACTTCCTTCTTTAAAAAAAAAAAAGTGAGATGTGATTTTATCACTGGCGGCTACAGAGGCATAACGCACCCTTGATATGGGTGATGATAGATTTTGTTGGGAAGACACATGATGAGAGATGTTCATCTGAGATAATACTGCTTCAACCACTAGAAATCAAGACAAGCAGATAACTAAATGACCAACATTAGGCTAGGATTTCCTAAGTTTTAGCAGTCGATTACAAAAAGGAATAGATTTTATATTGTTGAGGGGAGTCAATTGTAAGAGTTGGTATTGATTTTATTGGGCAAATGTGTGTTGGCTAATGCTAGTTCCAGTATTACAGACTTTAAAAGACCAATGTTCTGGAACTCTTGCTAGTACGTCAATGTATGACTGCAGAGATAGGGGAGATGAATGAATGCTGGTTTTACTTCTTAATGGTACCCTTAATGTAATGTCCTGGTAATGGACTTGAAGAGTTGATTCCATCGATTGCTACCAATTTTTATACCACAGAAAACAAGTAAGTAAGTAAGTAAGTAAGTAAATAATAATAAAACAAAATAAAATAAATGAACGGTAAGAAATTAAATGAAATCAGTTGCAATTTGTTAAACTTAAGACTGTACTCTTTAAAAGTACACTTATGTTGCCTTTTATTTCATTGATATTATATTATTTGCAAGTACATTTTTTAACAAGATTTGAAGTACACTACAAGTGCATATTCGATATAATTGAGTACACCTCTTTTTCACGATGAACCAAGGCCTTTACACTACAAATACAATATTTTTACACAAATTAGATTTTGTTTTTGTTACACTATTCACTATTGCATTAGATTAACTTATATTAACACCTGCAAAATCAAACCAGGCAATGAGCCTGGGAAGTGCAAAACACTGTAATTCAGGGAACTCTTGAATTTTTTTTGATCAGCCACTGAATGGATGTATGGGTGAATGGATGTATTAAGCTTGGTGTCTATGGTAGTTGTGGCCCTGAATCCTAATTCCTAGTAAAAGAGATGCTGAGTGAACATTGAGCTTAGACAGGATGAGAATGAGGTTTTTTTTTTAATACAAGATGTGTTTTTTTAAGAGTCCATTTACTCTTGTTCCGTCTTGCTTGATGACACATCGTCTAGGGATGGATTCATTTCTATAACCCATCTGACTCCCTTTCATTTGTCTCTTAGCACTACATCAAATTGTGACTTGCAACTGCAGACACATTTACATGCGTTGAGCGAGAACCATCAGTTCATGAAAATGGCATAGTAATTAATAGTCCTGCTTCACATCTCAGCATGGCAGCCTTGCTAAAGAAAAAAAATACTAATAGTCTTTTTAATCAAACGTTCTGTGTGTATGGCAAGTGAAGAAAAAGAGGAGAAACAAAAGTCGAGGAGGTGTTAATACACCAATCTGCTCTGATGCAGCTAGGCTTTGTGATGAAAGAACAAAGATGTGATGGATATGTCGGACTAGCGTTGGTGTGCGAGTACTAAAATGATTTAATTATTGTTCGGCAGACATTTGACAGCCAGCCGTAACAGTGAGTCATGCCACTAGCGGGCAAACATTCATATCAGTGAGCTGAAAGCTAAGCTAAGATAAAAGACGCCCAATCTGTCACTGCACATGGGGAGAAAGCTTAATGACCATCATGAAGGTTCGTAGGGTCTGAAGCACAAATGCTAACCCTTGTAAACACTGCATGGAGGATGTGCTGAAACATGAGTCACCAAGAATCAGGCTCTGAAATATTGTTTAAGATCCATCAAGGTTCAGTCACACATTTCATGCACACCATATGATCGATTAAATGTTTGCTTTCGTAATCATAAATACAAATATAATATCTTGCCACATGTTGTGAGTCCTGAGAACACTGTATTAAAAGGCTGTTTCCTTCCAAAAGCTCCATATTAACTTTGTTACATTTCTAGAAGAATTCTGGAGGGACTTTTAACTTTTGCTTTTTACATTAAAATATATATATGTAGGTGAGCAATGCTTTTAATTATGTATGTACCATTGCTCTATTATTACTGGTTTCTTACTATTATTAAATGAAAGTGATTAAATATCATACTTGTGTTCAGTTTACTATTTGTGAAATATTAATCTGATCATTTGTCTATAATATATATATAAACATAACATATTTTTCTGAAATAAATACATGAATGTGTGTGTATTTATATATACATAATACATATACACTGTACACACACATATATTTTGTAAACAAAAACTTTTATTTTGGATGCGATATATATATATATATATATCACGATTAATCAATTGTTATATAATTGCGATTGTTTATTGTTTATAAGCACAATTAATATAATTTATTTATTCAAAAGGAAAGCTCAGAGCTCCAGTTATATCAACAGGAAATATTTTAACTCACTTTTATACTCTCTATCAAACAGCAAGAATGATTACCAACAGAATGAGAATTTAATGACTCCTTCAGAAACACATTGCCTATGAAGGTCACAGCAAGACAGTTGGAGACTTGGTTTCAGACTCCATTTCCTCCATCTTTGTTGTGTAACAAGAAGTAGGCCACGCAGCATGCTAAGTTCATGCATTTTTTAAAATGGCTCGCATTTCTCAACATAAAATGTGAAAATGCAAACCAAGGAACAAGAGGCCTATTTCACATCTACATCAACACAGACAAATGTTTGAAGGGTTAGTAGCTAGTTAGCTAATTATATAACAGTTTATATTGCACATCAAGTAATTCATGCACTAAATTACTTATTAAACATCTTTCTTTGAGTCACTTTGGCCTTGATTACATATGAAAGTTTTCATTCAACAGAGAGAGGACATCGATGTGAAGGTGAATGGGGGGCCGTAGGGTAAACATATTGAATGTGAAGGGTACACAGTGTGGAGATCTGAGTGATTATGAGATCCGTGTGTATGTTCGTTATATCAAAACATCACAGCCCATATTGCACACTTTAGACAGAAACAACTAAGCCGGTCTGAAATGTGTTCTCTCAAAACAAGAAGACAGTGAGTACTCTGACTCATACAGGACACTCTGTGCTTTTCTCAATAGCATTAAGCACAATATTCAAAAAAAGAGCAGATACTTTCTTCGTCCTGATTCTGAGAATCTGCCTAATGGGACCAGACAAAGGAGGAAAATTAAGATTCTCTGCAATTCTATTTTTTATTATTACCCCCCCCCCCCCCCCCCCCCACACACACACACACACGTTGCTGACGTAGTGCTGGAAGATTCTGATAATGCAGCACTGCAAAGTGGGATATGTTTGATGGTTGGAGTCTGCTGTTATAAAATAAACTGATAATGAATCTGTTATTGGACTTGACTGATAATGGTAATACAGACCAGGCTTAAAAGACACAGACCCGTTTGTCTTCCTGATAACCTCATCATGATTATTTTTATTCATACCTGCATTTTCCTATCCTTTCCATCACATATCAGTTCTCTCCTTCCTTCCTCTGACCTTTTAATTCGGTCCATACCTTTTTAACATACATTTCCCCTTCCTTGTTTCGAGCCTTATTTGATCATTGCTGTTATACACTAACTTCTACAATGCAGATCTGGCAATTCTTTAAGAATTTTTTTTTCAGGTGTTGATTCATGATTCATGCTGATTTGTGAATTGATTCATTTTCTCAATCAGTCAAAAGAACTAAGAACCAGGTAGGAGATAACTATCAAGCTAATCTGTTCAGAACAACTCATTCATGCCTACTCAATCAATCTGCATTAGATCTGATTAAGCAAACTGCAAGCCACTAAATTTGGTCGTATCAAAAGTATTAAAATTTCAGGAAAAGCATGTTCCTCTTATCCTGCCAATCACAGAAGAAGGGTTTATTAACTGCACATTTATTTCTCTTCATTTCTGTTATGTATTAAAAATCATATTACCTTCATTAATTAAGTAGTCCAAGGGGAATTTAGCTCTTAAGTCTCATGCCTGAGCCCTTGATCATGCACAGCAAGTCAATCTGTTTACCCTCATCTCACTGAATTATATGAACCAATTATATGAAAATGTGAACTTCACTTTCAGTGTTCCTATCAAAAAATCAGTCATCAGCCCTGAACATGACATTTCCACACAGGCCTCCAGGAATGGATTGAGAAAGTTAGGTTAGCGCACCTCGTGTAAGTTGGGGCAGTCCAAGCCAATGTGTTTGATCTACAGGGAAAGGCGTAAAGTTAATGCCCTTGAATTACACTGGACTCTCCCTTAGGACAACAGACGAAATGGGGGGCATCTATTTAGGAGCTCAATGAACTGTTCAGACCCACGCTTGATTGGCTGAGGTAAGGCCTTGGCATCATTTGTCTTTGTCAGATTATTCCACAACGCCTGAGGGGCAAAAGCATGCAATGAAATAACTGGTTCATTTTCTTTGACTATTTTTTGGGGGACGTTTTGGGGCTGCTGCATTAGAGGAGGAGACAGATCAAAGAGGACAAGCCAGTGAGGAAGACAAAGTGAGCTGATACACCAAAGCTCTTATTGCTAAAAGACGGTATGTGTTCCTGTAAGACAAAAATAAAAGCCAGAGCACATATGTTAGAACCACCACCTTTTGCTCACAATGTATCTGTTTGCTGACCTCTACCTGTTTGCAACTGTGTAGGCCATAAGGCCATAAACATACTCTACGCCAATGTTTCCCAACACTTTTCCGGGAGGGACCCCAAGGCTACGCATTTTTGAACTTTTCCTAATTTTATTAGGTAGCTTATTCGTAGAGACTCCAAGACCTGAAATTAATGGGTCAGATAAGTGAGGCATTCAAAATGTGTACTGTCAGGCTACCTCCAAAAACAGGGTTGGGAAACACTGCTCTGTGCAAGCATGTAAATTCAGACACAAATGCTTGGCAAACGCATTGCAAATCTGAGATTACATTGTACATTCTTGCATTCCTGTTGCAATTTCAAACCTCAGTCGTTGAATTATCCAGATTATTTAACTATTATTATCTTCACAGTGTGTAGCTTTAACTAACTTGCTCAGCAAGATTTGCTTTGAACTTTTGCTCATCAGTGAGAGTAACTGACCTGAAAGAGAAAACTTAAAGGGATCATGAACTGAGAAACTAAAATTCCCCCTGATCTTTTGACATATATAAGAAGTCATTGTACTATAAAAACAGCTGGTAATTTTCAGAACTCAAAATTTTATTGTTATTCTAAAAACAGCTTTTATTGAAGGCAGTCTGCAAAAACAACAGCTTTTGGAATGTTCTACTCTATGATGTAATAGTGTGGATAAGCACCGCCTCCAGAGAAGAAGATCAACATTGCTGGCTGTTTAGCCCAGCCCACTGATTCATGAATGTAGCCTAGTGTTTACAAGAGACATGAACGCACAGGTCTACGCAGAAACAACAGGAAGCTGTTCAGTGTCAAGTTGTGAGAAAAAAAAAAAAAGAAGCAGTATTTGCATTGCCTTCCTTTTGATCCCAACGTTAGGAAAGAGTGGATTAACAGTAAGAACTTGGTCTTTTGTTCACTTCATTTTATCACAAATTTGTTTACAAACAAGGCACAATTCCATGCGGGATTTTCAAAAAGATTGAAACTAAAAGACGATGCTGTGCCGAATATATTGGATCCGACGGTCGTTTTTATTGTTATTAACTGTTTTTATTACACGGTCAATATTGCTTTGCCTGTTAAATAGATCATTTGATATGTACTGAGTATTTATATGTTTTTAACCTAAATTGCAGCAGTGTCCTTCTGTGAAGAACGTAGACTGTCAAACATACACAAACCAATCATAGCAGTGGACGTTTACTTCCGAGTCAACAATCTGCCACGCCTATCCAAACAGAGCGTTCTGAAGAGGGGGGTCAAAAACAGGACAGAAAATAGCCTATTACTTGAAAATTATGTTTTTTGATATTGATAGCATTATAAGTGGACCTCAGAGAAGAGTAAAAAAAAAAAAAAAATAAATAAAAACGGAGCAGTTCATGATCCCTTTAAAACGCTGATAATGCAATGCATACTTGCGTTATGAATTCTGACATCTGACAAATCCACAAACCATATCAGTCTGATTCATGAACAAATCATTCAGACTAGGTTTGGGAACTGGATCAGCTAATTAATTGAAACAATAGGACAAAAATGACTGACTGGTTCACCAAATCAAGATATTCACTATTTTTTTGTAATTACTTTGATCTCAAAGAATTTCGCAAAGAATTTCACAATGGAACTGACTACAGCTACTTACCACATATAATGTAATGTCTCAGTTACATACATAACCCTCATTCCCTGATGGAGGGAACGGAGACGTTATGTCGTGACGACATAGGGGGTTTACTTGGAAGCCCAAATCATCTCTGACTAAAGAGAAAACACCAATGTATTTTGGTTAGTGGATTTTGCATACCTGAGCCACTCCCCGTGCACAGGGGTATAAATTGGTGGCAGGTGCATCCACTCATTAGGTTTCACGCTGAGTAGCCGAGAACGAGTCCCTGGCAATCAGCGATGGTTCGAGATTGTGGCATGGGGACTTAACATCTCCGTTCCCTCCATCAGGGAACGAGGGTTACGTACATAACCGAGACATTCCCTATCTGTCGGTCACTACGAGTTATGTTGTGATGACATAGGGGTCCTATGGAAAGCACCACAACCTGAACCCCGTCACAACTTTGTGGCATGCAGCTGCTGACAAGTGAGAGCGTGACAGACAAATGCCATGCGAAAGGTCGTAACCTTCCCATTGCCCCAGCGCAAATTTGCTAACCTTGGTGCCCGCAGGGACCACTGAGTACATCGCTGCTGGAAATAGCCAAGCCGCTGTTCCTTTCCCCACAGAAGTCGGAAGGGATTTCGACCTTCAGTGAAAGATAGCTTCAAGTCTTTCCTATTTGTTGTTACAGCTTGGCAGTAACAACGGGGAACCGAGTCTTCCAGAGAAGGGCGCTATGGAGGCCACATCCTGCCCGAAAGGAGGTAACATGTGGAGACACTGATATGACCCAGGCCTGGGGCAGTACTACATATGACTGGACCCTGGGCCAGATCCTACCTAGGGGTAGGGAAGAGAGCTGCCAGCAGGGCCTGACAGAGAGCTCTGTCAAAGGGAAGACACAGGATTTACCGTGAGGGAAACCTTACCGTGGAAAAATACATATATGGGATTACCCGAAGGGAATCAAGCCATAAGGACACCTATCCCAGTACAGGGGCTGACCGGAGACCCGGGCGAGCTAACACAAGTACTTGGCCTGGCAAAACTCCCTGGGTCCCAGGGGGGACTGGCTAGAGATGCGTGGGGAGGCACTGCGTCCCCGAACCGCACTCTCTTGGCTGCTGGCAAGATGAGTCGTGGGTGAGAGTGAGGAGGCAATGCGTTGCACACTGTCGGCCCGTGGACCTGAAAACCCGGAGGAAAAGGAAATTGCTCTTTCTGTGAATTTGTGGGCACCGCTGGCCCAAGGGACAGAACAGGCGGAACAGAAACAAAATGAAACACAAGATTCTCCACCCGGCCCTCCTCCGGGGGAAGGAGCGGCACTGTCCTCGCCGTCTCCTGAGAAATAGCAAACTCCAACATCTCCGGGTTGCCCGCGTCAGGGCTCTGCACTGCCGAGAGCTGCTGGGCAAAGCCCTCGACAGTGTCGCCGAACAGCCCAGCCTGGGAGATGGTTGCGTCGAGAAAGCCTGATTTGCCGATGTCCTTCATCTCCGCCAGGTCGAGCCAGAGATGGAGCTCTTGGATCACCATGGTGGACATCGCTGCGCAGCTCCTGCATCAACTCCGGGTCAGTACTACCCTCGTGCATTTGTTTAAGTGCCTTGGCTTGGTGTACCTGCAGGATAGCCATGGCATGCAGGGCAGAGGCTGCCTGGCCCGCCGTGCTATAAGCTTTGGCTGCGAGCGCAGCCGTCAGCTTACAGGCTTTGGACAGGAAACATGGACGATTCCTCCAAGTGGCGGCGTTTCGTGGGCACAAGTGCAACGTGACCACTCTCTCTGCTGCTGAGAGGGACTCCGCTGACTGCACCATGACACCAACCAGGAACAAATAAAAGATGAAAGGCTTTTGTGGAGATCAGAACACTTCTCATCCTGAAGCAAAAATCTAATGTGTGGATGCACCTGCCACCTATTTATACCCGTGTGCACGGGGAGTGGCTCAGGTATGCAAAATCCACTAGCCCATATTCATTGGCGTTTTCTATTTAGTCAGAGATGATTGGGGCTTCCAAGTAAATCCGCTATGTCGTCACAACATAACTCGTAGTGACCGACAGATAGGGAACTAAATATTGGCTAATCAGATTTGGTGAGTTGGTCAGTAACATATTTTTAATCAAGGGCGCCAGACTCAGCTCCTGGAGGGCCGCTATCATGCAGAGATTAGCTTTAACTTTAATCAGACACACCTGAACCAGCTAATAAAGGTTTTCAGGATTACCAAAAAAAAAAATACTGGTTGGAGCAGGAGTGGAACTAAACTCTGCAGGACTGGGGCCTCCTTGGTTTAAATCACGATAAAGAATGTCTGATATCAGCTGATGTAAAGGAATGAAGAGGCAATGTCCTGCAGAGTTTAGCTACAACAGGACCCAACACACTTGTCTGGAAGTTTCTAGTGATCCTGAAGACCTTGATTAGTTGGTGAAGTGTAGTTAATTAGGGTTGGAGTGAAACTCTGCAGGATAGTGTCCCTCCAGGCACAGAACTGCACATCAAAAGACATCCAAATGTCTAATACAGACAACATTAGTGGCTATGCAACTGGTGAGTCTTCTAACAAATTTTAACTCAGAATTTCACTTCTAGAGGTTAGCTAGGAAGCTAAAACTTTTTTTTTTTTTTTAGCTTTTATTGTCAAAACTCTAAAGTTTATCGGAGATGTGGCCTGGCAGGTGTTGAATGTTCCATGGCTGCTTCTTTGTATGTGAAGTTTAACTCCGTCTTATTTTATTTTTAAATCATATTATACTGTCTTTTCAATGTTTTTATGACTCCCTTTTGCAGGCATCTTTTTCTTTTTTCCCTTGCTATGCCCACTGTTGAATTGTAGCCCTGGCCATCTGAAAGTTTGCTTTTTGTGGAGGCATGGCTGACAAGTAACAAACAATGTCAAACCCTGAGGCTACACATTCACAGGATATAGCACGTCTCACATGGCAGTCCCACGTTTAAGACCAGGTCAAGAAAGGCCATGCAGGATGTATCACAAAGGCCAGTGTCTTTATATCAAAGGATACCCGAGAGAGATGGGAGGCAAGTCTGTCTACTTCATAACATCTCGGAGGCATAAAGCCACTTTGATTCCATGGTGGCCTCATTCCTTGATGATACCCTAGTGCTTGGCAAAGCTGGACAGTCAGTCAAACTGCTGCCTTTCAAAGATGATTGAGAAAGAGACACCAGAGATTAAAGCAAACAGGCTTGGAGACTTCAGAGATGGCTGGGAGAGTAGATTTAGGACACTTTCTGGCAGTGTGGCATTACTGTTTGCCTGAAGCTATTGATAAGACCTGATTTTAGAAGAACAGTCAGATTCAACTTTAAAAGAAACAGTTATTTTATTAATGATGACAATGACTTCATTTGCTCACCTTCATTCCAAACCATATGATTTTCTTTTTGCCAAAGGGAGAATTTTTGAACAATGCACGTCAGTCTTTTTCATATAAATACAATTAAAAGGATATTGGAGCTTTCAAGCTTCAAAAAGGGTACAGAAACACCATAACAATAATTAATGTGTATTACTGGTTGATTTTTTTTCTTCTGAACTGATGAAATTGTTTTGTGTTATTATTCAATGATAATCTTTCAACTTAGTGAGCTGAAACATTGAATCATTCAGACCTAATGAACTGAAAAAGAGACAGATAACCTTATTCACAGAGTAGTCATAATATTCTTTTAAAATTTTCAGATAGAAAATCATACAGTGAAATTATGTGAGGGTGAAAATTTTGTACTATATCTGTTGCAACTACAGCTGGAGGGGGAAAAAAAGACAACCGATCTACGTACCAGACATACGCCCAAACACTTTCTTTTCATTACAAGTTATTTCACAAGATGAAATGAAACAAGTACATAAATTGTCAAGTGTGGTAACTTTAATCATTGTATGATGTACTGTCTCTCTTATCAAAGGAAATATAAAAGTGCTACCTACACAGCCTGACCTTTATCCTGAAAAAAAAAAAAAAAAAGAAGAAAAAAAACATTAAACGCAGGTCCTCTGGAAATCTCTAATACATGTTAGAGCAGCAACAATCTGCTCTGACAATGGTAGACTTTCTAAATATCTCTATAAAGGACCTGGGGCAAAAGAGGTTAATAAATGCAGACTCTTACAAACAATTTGTACTCTTTAAAATAAGAACAAAAAAAAACAAAAAAAATTCTGATGTGAATGCCTGCAGGGCAGGAACAGTGGGAGAGGATGAGTGGTGCTGGAGACGGGACAAAAACAGAGGAGCAGAGTGATTTATTATTATTATTATTACTTTATTTTTTTTATATTTTTATCACCTTCATCTTACTAACCAACAGTGGCGAGCAGTGACTTTTTAAAATGTGTATGCTGAGTGATAAAAATAAGACCCCCCCCCCCCCCCCCCATTAGCTTTTAAGACGCACTCAAAGAGGGATCACGGATGACAAATAACAAACACCATGGCAGGTGTCGATTTACATGTATGCACATTTCCTACCTTATTTGAAAATTAAATTCTTCTCTAATCCTTCTTCTATCATTTCAGGTTTATTTATTCCATTGTTATTTGAATGCTAGCTATTCAAATATAGTTGGTTTTTAAAAACACGTATTTGCGTTATGATATGTAGGCCAATATTCGGAGGGAGAAGGGGGATTCCCCCATTCTATTATGTCTTTGGATCTGCTAAAGGTTTTTTATTTATTTATTTATTTTTATTTTTTATTCTCAGTGAATAGGAGTTAAAACTCCTACCCAGGTGACACTACTACAAAAACAGACCATGCAAAATATCCAAAATAATAATATCTTTAAAATTATTGCCAAGTAACGTTGCAACATATCAAACAACAATAAAATCAGAAAATGACCTTAACTGTAAGCGACACGAACATGTGCAAAACAAAGGGAACAATAACATGTTAATGTTCAAAATGTTCAGACTGTTTATGTTTCTTTATTTTCCTGATGTTTGTTTTTAAATTATTATTATTAAACTGTATATAGCCCACATTTTTATAAACATTTTTTTTTTTTTTTAACAATTAGGCATGTTGACAATAACGTAGGCTATATCTTCAACATGCATACGTTGTCTATAACCAAAAATGTGAGAAGTTATGTTTTCAGTGGACTTTTAAAATTTGCTTTGCTTGAGAAAACCTAAAAGTACAGTTACAGTGTGTATTTTCTTTTGATTTAGTCAAGTTGGCTTTGCATCAAACACAATGTGATTTTCAGCAATCGAGATCTGACAGCAACAGCACATTTTTCCGCTTGGACGAACGGTTCGCGGACAGCTTACTTCATGCATGAAATCAGCCAGAGGCCAGCAAACCAATGAGAACGTGCTACAATCCTGACGAGTCATGGAGCGGAGGCGTGAAATCTGCAGAGAATCCACTCGCCCAGAAGCAACCATAACTGACTTAGATTTACAGAAAATAACTGTCGTTTGGCAAATAAATCAATTCATGTACTTATTCCTAACTTTTTAAGCTTTAAGTTACAATTCAAATGACAATCATAATCATTATAATCATGTTAATTATCCTGTGAACTTATTCTCTCAAATGGCCTTTGTATGCGGAGCATTCGCAGCGTATATGGACAGAACGCCACTACTAAACTAGCCATATTTTGTTAACAGATTAACAAAATTAAAATTGTTTACACTGACACAGAATTAATAATGGTGGACAACACATGGCTGTGATGTTGATCTTAAGTAGCCATGTCAACTTGACTGCAGAGTTGTGTAATGCGGCAGATCACATGAGCTTCATTCTTTGTATTGGTAGCTGCCACATTGCATCGCTTCTCGTTTGCATAAAGTAGAACTCTACCCATTACCAACTCATTGATGGGCCTCCCTCAAATTGTCAACTTTCACTGAAAATTAATGATTTCCACTCACTTTGTCGCTGCAAATTGTTGTCAGTGTGAACGACCCTGCGAGTCATGCCTTGAATTACCAATTTGGTGACAACCTGCAGTCCCCAATGTCCTGTAGTTAGTTTATAAATTTGCACATCTTTTTTTCAAGCTTTTCTTTACTATTTATGCTCAGTACCTAAAGCAAAGCTCAGTCCAAGATCATCTGGTACTGCTGATTTATACAAACAGTTGGGCCAGGCCAGTGGGCTAAACATTTATTACTGTGACATTTTAATGGCTGGTAAATGAAAAGAAAATATCACAAATACTTTCTTGGCTTTTTAAATTTGATTTGTGTACAACAATTGATCTTGTCTTTGAGGCAAAACAGAAGTCTGCCTGAAAATAAAATCATGTTTGCAAGATAACAGGCTGTTACAATGATGCTTGACAGCAAGAACACTGTGAAGTTGTGTAGTTGGTAATGTTCTGCAGCCAAATTGTATGTTCAACTTTGTTGAGTTATGACAACTGAGACTATTTACCAGCCATAATATGTATCACCCATGAAACAGTATTTTACTTTATTTTTATTTATTTTCGGTTATTTTATTTGGTATGTGATGGCACAATTTTCCACTTAGGTAAAGGTGATCAAAGTTGCACCTGAAAGAATCAGAAGAGGTGAGCTGTGTGCTTGTGTGAACACATGTTGATGCCCAAACACTTCCATCATTATTAGATAATGTTAAATTAGTAGAGTTCTTGGTTGTCTTTGAGTCGCTCATGTCACTTACAACCAGCTAACAGCAAATGTCAGACTACTGACCTTGCTGTGTATTATGAAATTATGCAGCTCCTAATAAAATTAACAGTCAATTGGCTGCTATCCCCATTTTATTCACCCTCCAAAGTCAAATTTTACTCACATTTGTTACTTGACAATTGTTCATTTTTGATGCAGGGCATAATTGTTAATGTTTGTGCATGCAACAAAAAGTTGTTGAAGGAGGGAAGACACAGTAGTCACAGCAATAGATTATACCCCAATCAATAAATCAATCAATCAATCGATCGATCGATCAACCAATCAATCAATCAAATCACATGACAAAACAATTGCAGCTCTATATAATGGGTTTACTAAGGCTATAGGCGAGTATTTATTTATTTGTTTACTTACTTACTTTTCAGGGTTGGAGCTAAATTCTGCAGGTCATTGCCTCTCTAGGACTGAACTTGCCTACCCCTGCCCTAAACTGGGTAGTTACTTACTCTTCCTGTGTTCTTGGCCAGAATTAGCTACAGAATTAGAATTAACTTTATTGCTAGTCTAACATTGCCAGATTTTTGAAGATAGCATTATGTATGACCCCTTCAAAAAAATTCTAATTTGGTTTATAGAGCTCTGCATTGAGACATGCAAAGAGAAAGGGAGTAATTTCTAAACAGTATACGTAAGTGTGAACTGAATGTAATGTTTTCAGACACTTAAAGGGATAGCTCACCCAAAAATGAAAAATTGCTGTTAATTTACACTTTAGAATAGGGAACACATATTCAATATTAATTCAGAGTTTTTCCCCTCAGTAAACTCCTAATTTGCTGCTTCTTAATGTTTAATAAGATAGTTGTTAAGATTAGGTATTGGGTCAGATTAAAGGATCTAAAATATGGTTGTGCCGATAAGGCATTAATACGTGCTTTATAAGTCCTAATAAACAGCCAATATGCTAGTAATATGCATGCTAATAAACAAATAGGTAATAGTGAGAATAGATCCTTAAAATAAAGTGTTACCATTTACTCATCCTCAGGTCATCCAAAATGTAGGTGGCTTGTATTCTTCGGTATCAAATCAAATCTCTTTATTGTCACACATCATGTACACAAGTGTACCAATGGTGAAATTCTTAGGTACAGAGAACTGTAAAGATGATTTTTAGGAGAAACCGTTGTCTTTGGTGAGTTCATACACTGCAGGTTTGTGATGTTCTCAGTGCATTCACGACTGTCTGGAGCGCGGACTTCCTCCAATGCATAATGACGTATGCATGGGCACATTCTCACCCATTGATGATGCTGTTTGTTTACACCAGAGAGTGAGGACTCGTGTGCAGACCTTCACCAGCAGTACCAACATCTAAAGCTCACAACATTAAAGTTTCAGTGACTGAGAACTGAGAACCAAAACTGAGAGAGATGGAGGAAGCAGAAGCAGAAGCAGCGGCATCCAGAATAAGCACAGGTAAGTACAATTTTGACAAACAATAAAACACACATGTCCTCACTCTCTGTTGTAAACAAACAGCGTCAGCTCAAGTGTGTTCTTGGTCATCTCTATCTTCTCTTGGTCAGAGTATTCAGGTTCAAACAAGTAGGGTCGTGTACAAAATTCCTCTTTTACATCAAAATCATCAGTCATTGTAACTTTTATACTGTGATGTTACTGCTGGTGAAGGTTTGCACACACGTCCTTACTCTCCATTGTAAACAGTCAGCTAACATGAGTCATTCTGAGAACCATATGCTTTAGGATTAAAGATAATAAAGTTGTAAATAATGTTCAATTCTTCTTCTTGTTCAATTTCTGATTGTTTTGCTTCATAAGACCTCAATGTATCGTCAGGAGCCACAGGTATTAATTTGGTCTTACCTGTATTTTTATTTTATTTTATTTTATTTTATTTTATTTTATTTTATTTTATTTTATTTTATTTTATTTTATTTATTTGTATTTATTTATTTATTTATTATTATTATTATTATTATTATTATTATTATTATTATTATTATTATTATTATTATATCATTATTACTATTATTATTATTATTATTGGCTCTCAAAAGCAGGCAACTAGAGATGTGCAGTGTTTGAATCGCCCAAAACAATGAATTCACCTAACAATCCTCTTTACTGTTTTATTGAAGAAAAAAGTCTAAAACTAAAACTAAACTGTCACGGATCCACCCACAACGTCATCCACACAAACCACCTACACCCGCTCACAATCACCGGAATACTAATTCACACCTGTCACCAATCACCTATCACTATATCAGGCACCCAGATCAATCCCTCGTTGGTTGGGCTCAAGGTCGCAAGCTATCCTCCTCTACTTACCTCTCAGTCTTCCACGATCTTCAGTGCCGTAAGCTATCTGTTCCTTGAGTGGCGAAGAGGATCAAGCCGGGGTGATTGGACGTCTTCCTCCACCGTAGTTATGTCTCTGCATTGAGTTTATGTTTGGTTTGAGATCCTTCGGGATATTTTTGAGTTTAAAGTAAGGAAATAAAAGAAGAAGTCTGTTTCCTCAAACATTGTGTCTGCCTCTCCGTCCACGCCTGACAGAAGCCCAACCCAGCACAGTAAGTCCGGTTAAGAGAGGGATTCGGGATGGAAGACCAACCTCTCCCCACGTCAAATCCATTCACCGAGCTAGTGCACGCTTTCCGCGAGGCCCTTCAACCGTCGCCGAACGTGCCACCCTCGGCCGGATGCCCCATAGCAAAACCTACCCTATACTCCGGCGATGCTGCCACCTGTGGGGGCTTCTTGCTTCAGTGTTCACTCTATTTCGAGTTTCAACCTCACCAGTTCCCAAGCGATCGAGCCAAAATCGCCTTTCTGATGTCCCTGCTGTCCGGAAGAGCCCTACAGTGGGCTGAAGCACTGTGGAACTCTCACAGCCCCTTAGTACGATCCTTGGACGCTTTCACAGATCACTTTCGGGAAGTGTTCAGCCACACTGCATCCTCTATTTCGGTCCATGAGGAACTTTTCCAGTTGCGCCAGAATAACATGTCCATTCACGATTACACGGTGAAATTCCGCACCCTAGCCGCCAGCAGCGGGTGGAATGAGACGGCGCTTCTAGCCGCATATCGACGAGGTCTCAACTCTTCCATTAAGCAGCAGATGTCGGTGATAGAGGACTCGGTAGGCTTGGAGGGCTTCCTGCAGAAATCTTTGCACATATCCCAACAACTAACTGCTTGTCACTTGGAGGCTACCTCAACGCCCGCTGTGTTACGGTCAGATCTGCCCGTCGCCGAACCCATGCAGGTGGATCGGTTTCACCTGTCCCCCGAAGAACGGACCCGCCGGAGAAATAAGGATCTCTGCATGTACTGCGGCTCTGGAGATCACACCCTCATCTCCTGCCCTGTTCGTCCCACGAATCCATCGGTGAGTGTTGTCCATCTTCATCCTGATGTTTCCCGCATTCCTCACAATCATGCTCTAATCCTCTGCCAAAACCGATCCTTTCCAGTGAAAGTCCTCATTGATTCCGGAGCCGCTGGAAACTTCATTTCATCGACCAGTCTTGAGTCACTTCAACTACCCCGTCTCAGGAGCACCACCACTTACCGTGTTTCTACCATCCAGGGCCGACCACTTCGTAAAGGATTAGTACGCCATCACACTCCCGAAGTTACGCTCCGTGTAGGGCACTTTCATGAGGAACGAATCTCCTTTCTCGTCTTGGAAGAGGCCGTCGTGGATGTGGTACTGGGACGCCCCTGGCTGGCTAAACATCACCCTGACCTACACTGGAGTTCAGGAGAAATCCTTCGTTGGAGTGCGTCCTGTTTCGAAAAGTGCCTTACGGGCCTCCCGATCCCTCGTCCCGCAGTGCCCTCTCTTCCACTCAGTTCCACCACTGTCGAGAGCCCCTCCACACTTACTTCGGCCGAGGTTCCTCGAGTCTACCTGACCTTCCAGGACGTGTTCAGTAAGACGGCAGCCACTCGTCTTCCTCCACACCGGCCCTGGGATTGTACCATCGACCTGGTCCCCGGAGCTAAACTGCCCAAAGGTCACGTTTACCCCCTGTCATCTCCCGAACGCACTGCCATGGAAGCCTATGTAAAAGAAGCGTTGCAGCAAGGGTTCATTCGTCCCTCCACATCTCCCGCAGCCTCAAGTTTCTTTTTTGTAGCCAAAAAGGATGGGGGTCTCCGCCCGTGTATCGATTACAGAGCACTCAATGCTCAAACTGTGAAGTTTGCATATCCCCTACCTCTGGTGCCGGCAGCCTTGGAAGAGCTCCGAGGAGCCCGAGTCTTCACCAAACTCGACCTCCGAAGTGCCTATAACCTAATCCGTATACGGAGAGGAGACGAGTGGAAGACGGCCTTTATTACCCCTACAGGGCACTACGAATACCGGGTTATGCCGTATGGCCTTTCTAACTCACCTTCAATCTTCCAAAACTTCATGAATGAAATCTTCCGGGACATGCTGCACCAATTCACTCTCATCTACATTGACGACATTCTGATTTATTCCGCCACTCTCAAGGAACACCAAGAGCACGTCAGACGGGTTCTCCAGCGCCTCCGTCAATACCAGTTGTACCTCAAACTTGAGAAATGTGAGTTCCATCGCTCCAAGATCCAGTTCCTGGGGTATATCATTGACGCGAACGGCGTCCAAATGGATCCCGCCAAGGTGAAGGCCGTAAGGAATTGGCCTCAACCCTCCTCTGTCAAGGAGCTCCAACGTTTCCTCGGTTTCGCCAATTTCTACCGGCGTTTCATCGCCAATTACAGCCATCAATCCGCTCCGTTAACCTCACTCCTCCAAGGAAAACCGAAATCTCTCACCTGGACACCTCTCGCTGAACAAGCCTTCAAAGACCTAAAATCCTCTTTCTGCTCCGCACCAACGCTTACTCATCCAGACCCTAACCTGAGCTTTGTGGTCGAAGTGGATGCCTCGACGGTCGGTGTAGGGGCCGTCCTATCACAACGCAAAGGAGAGCCTCCAGTACTCCATCCTTGTGCCTATTTCTCGAAAAAAATGTCAACCGCCGAGCAAAATTACGACATCGGGAACCGTGAATTGTTGGCCATCAAACTGGCTCTCGAGGAATGGCGTCACTGGCTCGAGGGAGCCCAACACCCCTTCGAGGTTATAACCGACCACAAGAACCTCCAGTATCTCCATGAGGCCAAACGCCTGAACCCTCGACAAGCTCGCTGGGCCTTGTTCTTCACTCGATTTCGGTTTACCATTACCTACCGTCCAGGCCATAAGAACCTCAAGGCCGATGCTCTGTCCCGTCAGTACCAGCCCGATCCTGCACCTGATAACCCAGAGCCCATTCTTCCACCGAACCTATTCGCCTGCCCTATTCTCTGGAGGATTGATGACCAAATTCAAACCGCCAGCCAATCCGAACCGGGCCCACCAGGAGTTCCAACGGGAAAACTCTATGTCCCTACCTCTTGCCGTCTTCCCCTTCTAGACTCCCTTCATACGTCTCCAGGATCGGGACATCCGGGCCGCAAACGCACACTCACGCTTCTCCAGGCCAAGTACTGGTGGCCGAAGATGTCCCTGGACGTGGTGCGTTATGTCAAGGGCTGTACCGTCTGTGCCATCGTGTCCACTCCACGTCAGTTACCCGAAGGGAAGCTTGTGCCCCTGCCTATCCCTCGCCGACCCTGGACTCACATCGGGATAGACTTTGCCACCGACTTACCACCCTCCAATGGGTCTACCACCATCCTTGTGGTTGTCGACCGATTCTCCAAAGCCTGTAAATTAATCCCCTTGCGAGGCTTACCTACTGCCCTGGAAACAGCGGAAGCACTCTTCCAGCACGTCTTCCGGAACTTCGGTTTGCCCGAGGATATAGTTTCGGATAGAGGGCCGCAGTTTATCTCCCGAGTATGGCACAGTTTCTTCCGCCTGCTAGGAGTCTCCATTAGCCTATCCTCCGGGTATCACCCACAAACTAACGGCCAAACTGAGAGGAAAATACAAGAAATCAGTCGCTACCTGCGTACCTATTGCCACCGTCATCAAGATCTCTGGAGCAGGTACTTACCCTGGGCCGAATACGCCCAAAACTCCTTGCGGCAGGAAACCACCGGACTCACCCCGTTCCAGTGTGTGCTTGGATTTCAACCGCCACTCTTCCCGTGGAACGGGGAGCCCTCCGAGATTCCGGCTGTCGATTCCTGGTTTCGGGAAAGTGAAAGAGTCTGGGATACGGCACATGTCCATCTCCAACGGGCCGTTCGGAGCCACAAAGAGCAGGCCGACACCCGTCGCGCCGTCACACCCCTCTACCAGCCCGGCGACCAGGTCTGGCTCTCCACACGGGATATCCGTCTCCGTCTTCCCTGCAAAAAGCTCAGCCCTCGTTATGTTGGTCCGTTCCCTATTATAAGACAAATCAATGAGGTCACTTATGAGCTTCAGCTCCCTGCCACTTACCGCATTTCGCCCTCCTTTCATGTGTCTCTGCTGAAACCTTACATTAATCCCATTCTACCTCCTTCCACAGAGCACGAAACCCCTCCTCCACCCGAGACCGACCCCAATGGAACCACGTATCGGGTCGAGGAAATCCTAGACTCCCGGCGGCGGGGCGGCCGGCTGCAATACCTCGTGGACTGGGAAGGATTTGGCCCCGAAGAAAGATCCTGGGTCAACCGAAATGATGTACTGGACCCCTCGCTGCTTTCGGACTTCCACCAGACACACCCGGACCGTCCGGCTCCAAGAGGACGTGGTCGCCCTCGTCGTCGGTCCCGGACGTCAGGAGACGCCCGTGGGGGGGGGGGGGGGGGTACTGTCACGGATCCACCCACAACGTCATCCACACAAACCACCTACACCCGCTCACAATCACCGGAATACTAATTCACACCTGTCACCAATCACCTATCACTATATCAGGCACCCAGATCAATCCCTCGTTGGTTGGGCTCAAGGTCGCAAGCTATCCTCCTCTACTTACCTCTCAGTCTTCCACGATCTTCAGTGCCGTAAGCTATCTGTTCCTTGAGTGGCGAAGAGGATCAAGCCGGGGTGATTGGACGTCTTCCTCCACCGTAGTTATGTCTCTGCATTGAGTTTATGTTTGGTTTGAGATCCTTCGGGATATTTTTGAGTTTAAAGTAAGGAAATAAAAGAAGAAGTCTGTTTCCTCAAACATTGTGTCTGCCTCTCCGTCCACGCCTGACATAAACTAAGCTATAATTTATAAACTAAAATATATTTTAATGACTTTTATTCATATTTGTATGTAATGCATTTTAAAATATTTGTAATTACACAAATTGCACTTTTTTTAAAAGTATACTTAAGGTTACACTTACAGTTGTGTTCAAAATAATAGCACTGTGTTTAAAAAAGCGAGTAAAGCTCAAAATTCTTATATTAATGTTTACTTCAGTACACACAAATGCATTGGGAACATTGCACATTCTATTCTAAATAAAAACATGAAGAAACATTTTGGCAAATTTGTAATTACTTTACAGAAAGTGAAGAAAAAGGAATATTAGGCTGTTAAAAAATAAAAATAGCAGTGCCTGGATTTTTCTTTATAAAGTCAAACATTTACAGTATAAACATAAAAATGCTTGAAGAATTAGCTTTCTTGTGAATGACTGAACTAACATTTAGTTGTATAGCCATGGTTTCTGAGAACTGCTTCACATCTGTGTTGCATGGAGTCCGGCACCGGTGAACAGGCATTCCAGCCTAGGACGACTGCACTACATACCACAGTTCCTCTGCATTTCTTGGTTTTGCCTCAGAAACAAGTTTTCTATTGGATTAAGGTCTGGAAATTGGGCTGGCCACTCCATAACGTTAATCTTGTTGGTCTGGAACCAAGATGCTGCTCGCTTACTGGTGTGTTTGGGGTTGTTGTCTTGTTGAAACACCCATTTTTAAGGGCATTTCCTCTTCGGCATAAAGCAACATAACCTCTTTAAGTATTTTAATGTACTCTGTAGCATTTGGACCAATCAGACACAATTTCTCATTTGATTTAACAAATGAAACTAGTTATTTGATTAACAAATAATCACAGACCCCTCACCCAATACACAATCTTTGGTGCCCCTATGTCTGCAGACGCCGCCAGACCACCCCCGGTGCCATGGCAACCCATCAGATAACACTAGTTTTATTGCTCAGAGGAATGCAAATGGTCGCGCAAGCAACACTCACTTCGTATCCACTTTAGGAAAAGGACATTATGCCATAAAATGGACTCTTCTCTAATTAAGTCATAGAAAAACCTTTCTTTGAATGAGCACACATATCATTAAGTCATTGTGTATATTATTACTGTTTTTGTTTATTTTATACTGCTTTATGCATGCTTATAATAGATCACTAGTTAATATCACTTTGACTGTAACATGTTTGGTCTCTATCAATTCGTCTTCCGATGATCTAAGTGAGAATGAATATTACATGTTGATACCTATGCAACATATCAGTGTCCTAAGAATCTTTAATAGTTTGTATAATAACTTTCAATCCAACCCCTTTTGCAAATTACCATGCTCTCAGACAAACTCCCGCTTGGAAATTCAGCCTTTCTTATTGGTCAAGCCCATCCTGATAGGTGTGACTTTCGCAGACTTTAAAGAGCCCACGCACAGTTCGCTCTGGCTCTTCTACCAAAAGTGCCTTGGAGACACACTTATCACCTGGGAAACCTCGCGGCTCCCCTTCCGGGGAGCCCGATCTTCTGGCAATTTTAAGTTCGGTAACTTTGGGAACTTACTTCGGACTAATGAACCCATGGCTGCAAGGACGAAGCTTTTAAGCCAAAAGGAATCCCCCCGGGAATCTACGCATTGTACATGCACCAGGATACTTTACTCAGCACCCACAAAAACCATGCAAGTAACCGCTTGTTAACTATCTAGATGCGCTTCTAGGCTTCGATCCCTTTTAATTAAGGCGATGCGATTTTCTAATGGTTCATAACAGATTTTAGTTAGCTGATAAAACCCTGCCACACTCTCTCTTGCGCGCGAGCGCTCTCTCTCTCTCTCTCTCTCTCTCTCTCTCTCTGTCTCTCTCTCTCTCTCTCCGTGCCTTCCTTGCGTTGGCATCCATGTTTAATGTGTGTATGTCTGTGTCTAGTTCTATGTTACATGTTATCCTGTAGTGTAGTTTAATAAACATCCATATGTATTCACACTTGGTTGTCTGTGTCTGCTGCTCTCAGAACTAAGTCACTTTAACGTCCGATCTTGCTACAATGCTCGGAGCACTGCTTCGTTAAGAAAATTATTTGTCGTGGCCAGAGGAATAATTTTCCTTAAAGTCAATAGAAGGGTCCGTACTGCGGACGAACTAATCATTCTATTGTACTATTAATACTACAGCTAATTCCTGAAGATGGATATATAATTGATAACCCGTTATGATTTATTATGTTCATCTCATAAAGCAAATATGCTACAACTCAAACTGATCCATGATCCCTGGAATGCGATAAATAGGCCTAGCACGTAGTATGAGAAACATCCCCATATCGTGATGCTTGCACCACCATGCTTCACTGTCTTCACAGTGTACAGTGACTTGAATTCAGTGTTTGGGGGTAATCTCACAAACTGTCTGGGGGCCCTAAACCCAAAAAGAACAATCTTGTTTCATCAGTCCACAAAATATTGCACCATTTCTCTTTAGGCCAGTCAATGTGTTCTTTGGCAAATTGTAACCTCTTCATTTTTTCAACAATGGGACTTTGCGGGGGCTTCTTGCCGATAGCTTGGCTTCACATAGGCATGTTCTAATTGTTACAGTCCTCACAGGTAACTTTAGACTTTCTTTGATCACCCTGGAGCTGATCATTGCCATTTTGGCTATCTTCGATCCATTTGAACGGTAGTTTTCTGTTTTCTTCCACATCTTTTCTGCACTTCTTTAAATGTTTCCCCTCTCTAATCAACTTTTTAATCAAAGTACGCTATTCTTTTGAACAATATCTGGAATGACCCATTTTGCTCCGATTTTCAGAGAGAAATGCACGGTACAACATTTGCTGTAAGGGCCACTTGTCTGACAGCAGTTTTTTTCACAGAATGATTTACCTCTCTAATTAAACTCCACACTGCTACTATTTTGAACATGCCCTTTTCAATTAATGATTCAATTACACAGAATCAACAGCATGCATGTCATGACTGTTGGGTCTGTTGGATTTCTATTATTCTACCACACCTACTAGTAAAATATTTGCCATGTAGAAACATAATTTCTGCCAAAAACAGTGATTGATCTGGTTAGTGATGTTGCACTGCTATTATTTTGAACACAACTGTACATTCAATACAATTAAGTTTTCACTTGTTTTCAGAAGGGATAATCTGATTCAGTCTGCTCTGGCATATGGTCTTGATTATCATCACTAATGATTGTCATCATCATCTTCAGGACATCATCAACACTAAACATAATGTTTTGATAGATCTAGATTTTCTTAAGTCAACAAATCAATATGATTCTCTTTAAACATATCTTGACAAGCTGTCCCCTGAGAAAGACTCAAGATTCCTCCTTTGAGCCCTTGAGCACACATCCCTCAGCACACGATAGTCTGACTAGAGAAACACTAAGCGTCATCCCCACTGGACTTTTCCTGGGATTCACATTCTCGCCTCTCGCCCGCTCACGGCACAGCTCATTTCACTCACTCAGTCTCACGGGCCTGAATGATTGATGGTTGGGGGAAAGGCTTGGCACACCTCCACGGTCCATCCCAGGCTGTAAAGCAGCAAGCATCACCATGTTAGACCCTGACAGCTGCACAGCTTAATGGGGAAGGATATAGACTGGGGAACATGAGGCTGCTGGTCCAAGCCCCTATGGGTTCCAATAGCTATAATAAATGAATGAATGGATGAAGACTGTTTTCTTGAATGGCTGATGACAAAATAAGCACGCGTTGAGGGAAATTGAGTTGTTTGTGCACATGGGCTCCCATTATATGTGGAAATCAATATTCATGTTGTCATCTTTTAGCATTTCACTTGCATGATTAAAAGAGGGACCACATGTTGGCGAGGCAGTAATAATTGATCATCTGAGACGTTTTGACACTTTTTAACTGATTAATTCTCTAAAATGAAATAAACTACTGTAATAACACTCATAATATTAGATATTTTAGGCAAATAGAACTAAATGGAACACAATATCTGCATGTATAAAATCAGTATCAAATATATATAATGGCTTGCTTGGTGGTTTTGCTTGTTGCACCATATGACTGGTGAACAATTTTTTTTATTTTTTTTTAATTACAATAATAATATTTTAATGATATATTAAACATATTAACAGCAATCATTAATAATCAGTATTTTACTGTTAGAATAGTATTTCTTTTTTCTTATAAAAGACTATGTTAAGCTAAAAGAGAAAGAGACTCATGCAGCAAAGCAAAAAAAGCAGAACTCAAAGCAAAAAAGAATATAAATAAATAAATAAAATACAACTTAAAGAAACATTTGAATTAATGTTGTGGTGTATCCATCAAGTAAAAAGCAAGAAGTATTGTCTTATACAGTACACATAATATTTAACAAATAAACAAATAACCAAAAAATAAATAAATAAATACGTGACCAGTAATGCTTCTAACCTTTAAACAAAATTTGCTATTAACTGGCTTACTTCTCAGTGCATTCAAACAAGTTAATTAGAGAAGCACCTTATGTAAGTGATCGTAAAATGAAGCGGCGCAGGGACACTTTCTCTGAAGTCATCTGACTCACAGTGAGAGATGATGGGAAATTGAACACCTTCACTTTGCACTCACAGTAAGGCACTGCAGTGGCCATTCACTATGCTGTTTCGCAAGAAAAAAGGAGAGGATAACTCAAAGAATATAAATGGACCTCATCAAACCTCTGCAGAACCTGGTTCAGCCTGCTAGACACATTTTTATGATAGTGGTGCAATCAAAATCAGGTTTGCCGGAGGGAGCAAAAAGCAGATGACTCAGACAGCAACAAACAGGGAGTGAGTTAACGTTTTATGATTGGATGATCTACACCTCCGCATTGTCTTGAGTCTGAGGTGACGGCAGCGCTCATTGTATCTCTGCTGGGATAAGGTGACAGCGCTTTTGAACGCAAATATTTTGTTGCCGAATGCTTGCATCATGAGCAGTGTACATGCAACATAACCAAAAATATCTGTTTTCATTTACAAATCAAGCATCACTATTACTATTGCATCCTTATGCTTTGAATTAACAATTGCTATAACATTTAGCCACATACTGTAACTCAGGAGAGATGCGCTGTTATTTTCTAGGTGACCAAACATCCAACAGGCTTACACTACCTTTTGAAAATGTAGGATTATTATTATTAGTTACATATTAATATCTCATGTTTGCTATTGCTATTTGCTATTGTTAAAGCCTTTATCTGTTTTTGAATGTTATACTGAAGTCTGTTATATTGAAATGAAATAAATTGCATTTAATTATATCCTGGTGTGTTAAGAATTTATATTAATTTTAATGTTTGATGATACAATTTGAGGTACTGAGGACATTATTTACATGGTATATTACGTTTATTTGCCATGGATGTTGATCGGAATAATCAGACAATTAATGTTTAATTCTTTATTTCAGAAAATAATCCATCTGTAGGTTTATCTGTGACTGCAAATATTGTAGACAGTAAACCATTGATTAAAAAAAAGAAATAATAATAATAATTGTCCAAAAAAAATATGATGGTATAGATCATCCAATCATAATATATATAGTGTAAACACACAGACACGCCAAACATTAACAACCACTCAGATCACTTTAGCAACTAAATTGAATTATTTCTGCTAATAACCACCCCCAACTTAGTATTATGACTCACTCACATTTTCTTTGATTTTCTAAAAATCTTTTGGCCTTATATTGTCTTACGTTAGTTCCAGATCATTTAGTAAAGCTGATATGCCAAAAACAAAGTAAAAAGGGTCACGTTTAGAGCTCTTTTGATTACAACAATTACTTCATTTCATTAAAGGGAAATTTCAAGCCTTATCAAGCACATCTCTCTTGCACACACACACACACACACACACACACACACACACACACACACACACACACACACACACACACACACACACACACAAAATCCTCAGCTTTGCAAATCAGTACGTCAAGTGAGCGCGTTTACGGGTGGCAAGTAATTTGAGCTCTAGTGGCAGGTGCTTCAGGAAGGTAAGCCACACTGTAAAGCATGTCAATCTGCTAATATCTATTATGGCAAGCGGGGGTGGATTACAGCTAGAGAGAACAGGGCATTTAGCAGCAAGAACAGAGGAACACGGCGTGCCTCAGGACGAGAACAGCCTGTCTAACGGAGTGACCCCCGGAGGGATTTGTTTGGGCAGACGCAAAAAACTGGGCTACTGAACTACACAACCCTGAAACAATTAGAGATCTGTCTGCCTCTGAATTTGCATGACAAGCAGCGTTCTGTTCCCTGCGGTCAGACATGGGCAATTTCCCCGCCAGTTATTGAATCAGGAAGCACAGAGCAGAAAAAAAGAGCAAATTAAAAAAAAAAAAGAAAAAAAAGCAAGAGGCAAAATTCAAGTTGCTGCCGTTGATCTAAAAAGCATGAATGCTCTATAGTAAATGTTGTAGTTCAAATGAGGAAGTGGCACAAGGCAGTTGCTCTCCTTACATAGGTTCAGTGTTAGAAAAAAACACTCATACAAAGATTTGCAGTGAGGCAAATGCATTGCTTCTAGGCATCAAACGCATATTACTTTTTTTTCTACTTTTGATTGAAAGGATTACAGCACTATTTACAAAAAAAATATGAATGTATAATGAAACTATTTTTGTACTTTGCCAATAAGTTGAAAATCACAGACACATTTGCATTGCAATATTCTGCCCTGAAATCATTCACAGTATTTTATTTTCAAAGTTTATGACTTTATGAGGTTTTACAGAAATTAAACAGACTGCAGTTCTACTCTCAAAATCAAAAAAACAATAAACCATTTTCTCTTTTGATTATATTAATCTTGTTAAAGCAGAATATAAAAAAACAAACAAAAAAAAAAACAATCACATAACCTGTCACTCTTTGAAAATAATGACTTGGTCAAGGACTAGTTATATACTATGCAACATTATTGGTTAAAATTTTGGATGGTTTTTTTTTTATTTTTTTTTTTATATATATATATATATATTGGGAAATATAATTTCAGTTTAAAAGAACCGTCTTCTAATTTAATATTTTAAAATGTTTTTTTTTTTTTTTTTTTTTTTCCTGTGATGGCAAAGATGAATTTTCAGCATCTTTTCTCCAGCCTTCAGTGTCCATGACCCTTCAGAAATCATTCTAATATGATATTCATAGTTTTCACCATGAAAATTATGAAAAAAAAAATACACTGGTAGTAAAAAGAACATTTTTTTGAGCACCAAATTGGCTTATTAGAATGGTTTCTTAAGGGTTATTCATGCGATGTTGAAGCCTAAAGTAATGACTGCTGAAAATGGAGCTTTGCAATTACATGAATAAACTATATTTAAAACGCTTTTTTTCTTCTTCTTTGATCAAATAAATGCAGCCTTGGTGAGCATGAGACTTCTTTCAAAAAACATTAAAAACAAATGTGTATATGGCAGCAGAAAGTAATAAAGTAAAAACTGCAGAAAAGGTTTAGTTAAAAAAGCATATACAACAAAATAAAATTTGAATCAAAAAGTTAGCATATTTTTGACCATTGATTTTGGCATACAAATCTAAACCTTCACAGTCACATCAAATCACATCAAAAATGTTGGTTTCAAGTAGCATGAAAAAAAACTAAGCAGACCATTTACTTTGAGAAACCGAAATATTTCCAATATGTGAAACACTCACGTATGGTGCAGTTGGTGGTGAAGCGGGGGTCATAGGTCGCTGTCTCCATGTCGCCGGGCTGGTTGTAGCTGGAAGAAATCCTGAAAGGTTTGCTCCGAGCCCCCAAGCTGAGGTGTACCACCGCCCAGCTGAAAAGGAGAGAGAGAACCAGCAGGATGAGCACCAGAAACAAGCACCAGGGCTGATGCAGTGCCCGCAGTGGGCTGTAGGAGGTCAGGGTGGCCCCTGGGAGACCGTCCCCAGTTTGGGTCAGTTCAGCAGTCTCTGGAGATCTGACAGAGGGAGACGTCTGGCTGTCTGACACCAAGCCAGCCCCCTCTGCCACTTTGGGGTCATCCTCTGCTGCCGTATCGCACATCCCCTACACTTCCAGATATCCACTCTGCTTGTGGAAGCTCCGTCGGCTGAAACGTACGTGTACGTGTTTATGTGTGTACAGATGCTGTCTCCACTGGATGGTACCTGTGGAAGAATGCACAGATGTGCGGTTGCACAGTAGGTTTGAGCGTTTTTAACCAAACTACCTCTCATAAGGAAGTCAATGACCTAGCTAATTTTATTAAGCAAATTGCTTAGATTTCAATTTGCTAGTGGCTAGTGACCAATGACTTCAGTCTCCTCCCTCTCTCTCCTCCCTCTCCTATGCTTGTCTTTCTCCCAGACCTGTAACCTGCCTGTTGTGTTGTTGTTTCACATCTCACTGCGGGATTTGCATCGACGTCTGATGCGCTTCAACGACAGAAGTCGAGATCCATGACTAAGTGGGTGGCGATTCTCTAAACAAACATGCAGACAGCTAGCAATCATAGGGAAATGAAGACAGGCAGCTCTCTGACTGAAATAAAGCACTCGGATACACTTGAGTAAAGATTATTCTTCCACATTTCAGTTTGCAATGATTCAGTGTTTGTATGACTGATTTCAGATTGTTAAAGTCAGTGCGAATTGGTGTTTGAAACCTATTTTACATCTGCAATGTGAAACAGGATATTTAACAAGAAGAAAATACTGAATGTGAGTTGTGCTATGAATAACACTTAAAAGTCACCCTACAGTGTTATAAATTTAATGTAGAGTGGTAAGAAAAAAGTAAGTGAACCCATCTGATCTTTATCAAAGTCATAAGTAAAGATGAGCACAATGTGCTTAAGCTAACAATACACAATTATAATATTTCATTCTTTATTGAATACATCCCAGAAGTAAGTGAACTTTGCCTTGTTGTCGTCAGCTAGATAATCCACAACCTTTTTACAAACAAAATAATGTTTACTGGAACATTGCACTATGCGCTGCTTCCCACAAAATCTCTCTTCTGAACAATTTAATGTAAAAAATATATATTTCCTGCACAATTTCATGTACAAATATCTCTTTAGCACTATTTCATGTACAGTATTTATATAAAGTTCTTGTACAGTCTCAGTTTGTGTATATGTAGTCAACTAGGTATAGTAGTTATGGTATTTATAGTATATGTATAGTCTGATGGTTAAACTGTTGTATAGCCCTATTGTTTTTTTTTTTTGTTTTTTTCCTATATTTGCATTGCTGTATGTGTATCTCATGTCTAACTAGTATGTATCACCGTGGTCCTGCGAGACACGACATTTCGTTCCACTATATGTCCACACATGTAGCAGAATGACAATAAACCTCAACTTGAACTTGAACTTTATTTTTAAGAAAAATCCTGCATATTATTTGATTTCCCGACGTATTCTGCATATATGAGCCTTTTACAAGTGACTGTATGATTTTGAGATTCATTATTTCACACTGAGGTCAACTGGCTACTTGCTATGACCGATTCCTTTGAATCAGTGAGTTGTTGAATTGAGAAGAGCTAGAATCTGCTCAGTCCAATTCATGAATGAATCACTAGTGCAATTTGAGATTTAAAAGGTTCATTGAAAAGAATCAGTGAGTTCATGAATCGGACACCACTATCGTGTCACAGAAATTTTCCAATTAAAAATGACAATGAACAAAATGTTTTTAAGAAATGTTTATGATATTATGCTTTGGAATGTAAAGAGAGAAAAAAATATATATATATATATATATATATATATATATATATATTCCCAGAGTTGTCTTCCTGCAATAAAATGAAACCTACACCCATGTGAAAATGTGAAAAAGTGAGAGGAGAACTGAACTTGTCATCAAAAGCCCTGGTTTTCATCATTGTTAATGTTGTTTTGTAGATCTAGAGTAATGCATATTAATGTGCACAAATGCGTAATATCTTATCATTAGGGTTGCATTTGGAAAATGATTTCAATGCTTTCAGCAGTCATCCTTAACTTACTTACGAAAACTGAAAAACACACACTTGCACAAACATAGCTGACTTACTGTAATATAAACATTGTTCTGTTAGATATGTGCTTTTTATCTAATAAACTAGTCTTGAACTGCAAGGAATAATGAGTTGCACACATGTCATTTGCATAATTTAAAATGCAGTGCTATTTTAGGCTAAATTGCCTCCTCTGAATGGGCAGAAGGCATACAGTGATATCTACATATTAATTCCATTGGACAGTGTTGTCATTAGATGTATGGTAATAAAGGCATACATGCTCATGGCATTTTGAATATAATTTTGGTGCCTTCATTGCTGCTTTACAACAGCTCTTCGCTGATATACTACTAAATGCATGTTAGAATCAATCATGATAAAACTTTCTTTGAGATGCAAGTTCAGAGTCAAATACTAATAATATTCAGCAAAAACACATTACAAAAACACTTCTATTCTATAACAAGACAACAAAAGACAATGTTTCAGCAGTGTTCTTTACTACCACAATTTTACTTTAAAAAAGTGTTTATGCATGTTTTTTAGCTAATATCTTTCACAACGCATTAACAGAAGAAGAGCATGTTGCAGTTCACTTTATTTATTTATTTTTTTGCTTTGTTCTGTTTTCAAGCTGCCAAAACACATTTGAAGTGTATAAACCTAAGTGATAATGAATTGTAAGAAAATTAATAATGCTTACAAAGACAATGCAGCAAGGGGTGCACTGTTGTATCAATATTTCCTATCAACAACATTAAGTGTAGTATAATTGTGGGAACACATCCGGAAAGAGATCATGAGGAAATGCTGGCAAACACGGAAACTGCATGTCCTTTTGCTGAGACACTAAAGTTTAATGAATGAACTGTATTATTTTTTCTTTACCCACATATTTTCTTCATATGTACAAGGGATTTATATGACCAAAATGCCATTTTCATAGCATTTTCCAACATCAAAAACAAATCATGCATCCAGTTTTTTTGGAAAATAGTTCAAATATTGCGGCAAAATAACTTTCAAAAATCGTTTTTGCTTTTCTGTTCTTGAGTCTCTCTGTTGCATTTAGCTTGTTCAGTGGGGTTTGTAATATTGAAATATTATCTGTAAAACGGTAATGGAAAAATATTTATCACTGAGAAAAAAAAGAATAACCTAAAAATGGTTATATGTCCATGTTTATTAATTTATTCGAGATGTAAAACACCTGATACATGTGCAGTCAGTGTCTCAGTGGGTCACTATTGCAAAATAAACAGTGACAGGCTAATCGGGAGTCCCTGATTGTCCCATGTAATAAAATAATTTAAAATCAATATTACAAGTGCATTTATTTATTTGGTAAGTAGCAGTGTAATAAGCAGGATAAAGTCAGGCGATCATTAATAAATGTCTACGCCTCATGTTGGGGTCCTGATCACAATTATACACTGCATTCACACAATGCTGGCCCTCACATGCTACTCAGGAAGTATATTGGGTTATCACCTCCTGCAAAATTAGCAAGCACTCCAATCATTGCATTCATTTCCTGTGCTAATGAATTCCGAAGATTATTATTATGGAAAACAGGGTGAGATAAAACAGTAAAACACCTTCTTGATCTCTTCTCCTCCAATGTTGTGATAAGCATCTGGTCCTCACTGTAGCACCTCAATTAAACATTTTGATCTAATTAATCAAGTGTCCAGTGGGACATCCCCTAACTCCAAATAAAAATCTCTCATGCAAGAGTTATTAACATGACTAATAAGCGGCGCCGCTGATAACATTTTTCATTATTATTAGCATTATAACTCATAAAGCATCATCATACCGACCGACAAGCTCTGACCTTTGAGTGTCTTTTCATGTGGACACGCGGCCATTACAAAATCAAGCTTAATATATGGGCGGCGAGCAACTCCTGCAGGTCAATTCATCATGTGTGTCTCATTAACGATCTTTAATTAGATTTTTCTGTTTTGGCCCAATGCTTTGTTACGATTAAACCTCAGCGACTTTTGAGGTCACAGAGGCCACCTATAAAATATGTTTTGCTTGCTGTAGGTGTTTGTTTGCGTTGGTGCAGCTGTTGCTATTGGCTACATGATGCATTAACATGTTGAAAGATGCACAAGCTATTCTGCAGTACAGCGACATGGTGGGTTGAAGTGGAATGGAAATGCATCTTATGATTTATTTCTATGAAAACAATCTTTTCAAGTGACAGAACATTAAATTATGTGAAATTAAGAGAACAAACACATATGAGGTATTTATAGAAGGCAGAAGAAAAAAAAATGCTGCATCATAAAGATGGATCATCGGTACATGTAATAACAAAGCTGTGAAAGTAAAAAAGAAAAACATCAAATCAATCATGCTATAAATTTAACATAATTCAAATGTCTCTGCTGTATGTAAAAAGAAAAGAAAATAAAAGAAAAGAAAAGAAAAGAAAAGAAAAGAAAAGAAAAGAAAAGAAAAGAAAAGAAAAGAAAAGAAAAGAAAGCCATCAGTGTATTATGTAGTTTTAAACATTTTTAAATGGGCATTTTATTTACCCAAGCAAACATGATTGACAATGTATATGTACAGGTGCATCTAAAAAAATAAATAAATAAATAAATATATATATATATATATCGTGAACAAGTTACATTTTGTTAACTTATTTCAAAAAGTGAAACTTTCATACATTCTAGATTCATTACATGTAAAGTAAAACATTTCAATTTTTTTTTTTTTTTTGATGATTAGAGCTTACAGCTCATGAAAGTCAAAATATTATAATTTTTATATTTGAGTTTCATTAAATGACCATCCCTACAGTATGAATTCCGGGTATCTCTTGTTCTTTGAAACAACAATAATGGGGAAGACTGCTGACTTGGTAATGGTCCAGAAGACAATCATTGACACCCTCCACAAAGAGGGTAAGTCACAGAAGGTCACTACTGAAAGGGGTGGCTGTTCACAGAGTGCTGTATCAAAGCATATTAAATGCAAAGTTGACTGGAAGGAATAAATTGGGAAGGAAAAGGTGCACAAGCAACAGGGATGACCGCAAGCTTGAGAATACTGTCAAGCAAACCCAATTCAAACACTTGGGAGAGCTTCACAAGGAGTGGACTGAAGCTGGAGTCAGTGCATCAAGAGTCACCACGCTCAGATGTCTTCAGGAAAAGGGCTACCAAGAAGCATCTTACCTGGGCCAAGGAGAAAAATAACTGGAACTGTTGCTCAGTGGTCCAAAGTCTTCTTTTCAGATAAAAGTAAATTTTGCATTTCATTTTGAAATCAAGGTCTAGAGTCTGGAGGAAGAGTGGAGAGGCACAGAATCCAAGCTGCTTGAAGTCCAGTGTGAAGTGGTTTGCGGACCATGATATTACTGTGTTTGATAGGTCAGCCAACATGCCTGACCTGAACCCCATATGGAATCTATGGAATATTTTTAAGAGAAAGATGACAAACAGTCGATCCAACAATACAGATGAGCTGAAGGCTCAATAGTGCTTCAGCAGTGCCACAGGCTGATTGCTTCTATGCCACATCTCACTGATTCTGAAGTTTGCTAAAGGAGCCCCGACCAAGTATAGAGTGCATAAAAGAACATACTTTCAAGAACTTGAACTTTTCTGTTTTGCAAATCCTTTTCTGATTGATCTTAGTGAATATTCTAATATTTGAGGTACTGGATTTTTTTTTTTTTAACTTTCATTAGCTGTAAGCTTTAATCATCATCAAAAAAAAAAAAAAAAAAAAAACTTTAATGTTTAAAATGTTTTACTTTACATGTAATGAATCTAGAATATCTGAAAGTTTCTCTTTTTGAAATGTTACAAAAAAAATTAAAATAAAAAGAAACTTTTTCACGATATTCTATTTTTTTTTTTGATGCACCTGTATGTATGTATGTATGTTTGTATTTATTTATTTATGAATGAATGTATGAATGAAATGGACATTTTGTTTACCCAAGCAAACATGATTGACAATGTGCAGTTATTTAGTCAAATATGTAGGCATGTATGTTTACTTGTTTTATTA